>PVKY010011124.1:0-12184 GCA_004027775.1 Bradypus variegatus
TCACTGGGAGCCAGGCTCAGCCAATACCTTCATTAACCAACCCCTGTGAATAGGACTCCAAGGCCTTACTTCAATGACCATATAACCAACCATGAAATAAAGATGTACACACAAATACTGTTAAAGTCATTCTCTACACTGGCCAAAGAGACCTCTTGATCTCTTTAGGATCACATTACTCTCTCATTTAAATTCCTGCAATGACTTCCCATTGCCACTTATTTTTTCACTTGTTCACTCATTCAACAAATTCTGGGTTTATTGAGAACTGATTCTGTGCTATGGGTGTTGTAGGATCAAGTCCAGATTCCTTGATATGACTTACATGGCCTCTAACTTGTCCCCTGCCTGCTTCTTTAGCCAAGTGGCTCCAAAACTTCAGCATGCTTCAGAATCACCACAGGTCTTGTTAAAATATATATGGCTGGACCCTAACCCCAAGGTTTCTGACTCAACAGGTCTATGATGGGGCCCAAGAATTTGCATTTCCAGTAAGTTCTCAGGTGAGGTGGATGCTGTGGTCCAAGGACCACTTGGAGAGCCACTACCGTTGCCTCACTCATTACCGTGGTCACTTCCCCCACCCCACAGACTCGCTCCAATCCCCCTCCTCCACTCACACACAGACAACCTCCCTACCAACTACAAAACTTCTTCCAGTTTCCATATGGCACCACGTCCAGGCCTTTATACTTGTTGTCCCCTCTTCCTAGAATACAACCTCTCCCTCATTTCCTCTGGCTCACAGCTTTTTCTGTTTCAAGATCTAGCAGCAATGTCAATTCCTCCAGCAGGCCTTATGGGACCATTCCCTTCCCTCGTTCACTCACTTGCACACCTGACTGGGTTGGGGCTCTGCTCTGAGCTCCAGGAGAACCTGTATTTCTCTCCTGTAGCTCTTACCTGCTCTAACACCCTCTCTGGTCCATCTCCTCCTGCACTGCACTCTTTGTGAGGGCAGGAGTCAGAACCACCCTGTTTTCCGTTTCATCACCAAAGCCTGGCCAGGAGTCAGCAGGTGATCAGTGACTATTTGCTGAATCAATGAACAAATGAGTGATCAACATTAATTAGGTCACTGTCTTATTGGAATATTACCCTACGTTCAAAATAGGCAAATTATTGATACCTTATGCATATATTTCCACAGTGGTTCTCAAGATGTGATTCTAGACCAGCAGCATCAGCATCACCTGGGAACTTCTTAGAAATGCAAATTCTCAGGCCCCACCCTAGACCTACTGAATCAGAAATTCAGGAGGCAGAGCCAAGCAACCTGGTTTTAATAAACCTCCAGGTGGCTCTGATGCTCCCTCAAGTTTGAGAATTACTGCTTTACCATATAATGAGTCATTAAAGGAGTGAAAATACCAGAGCATTCCGAAGGTAATAGGGTTCCCTGGTCGTGACAGTCAACGATCTATGAACCTTGCTGGGCAGAGGTCTTGGGGATGATTTGCACTCTTGCGAGCTGTAATCTCTAAGTAATCAAGCTCAATGTATTCTCCAATCATTATTTTTTTTTAAACATAGCTCCAGGGACAAAGGTGTCACTGCAAGAAGAAGAGAGTTTGGAGGGGAGATAACTCACCTTTCAGGTAAATAGTTTGAAGACTAAATTGAAAAGTAAAACCAGGTGAGTTGAAGTTTAATTTTGTGGCTAGAGTTAGAAGCACTGGGATGGGGAAGTGTTCAACTCACTGGTGGGGTACAGTGGCAGCCTTTTCCAAATTCTACATGCTGACTCTCTCTGATCAGTAGCATGTGGCTTCTGGGTATGAGATGTAAATGCTGCAGAAATGAACACCGCAGATTCAGTCACCTCGAGGTCCCGAAAGGAGGTTCCAGGATGGGAGTGGGACCCACAGTAGGAGTCAGGGATGATGAAGGAGAGAAACTGGCAAAAAAAAACAGAAACAAAAACAAGAATTAAGTTACTGCTAGGCAGTGCTCGACGGAGAGGCAAGGAAGAGTGTCCTGTCATCACTCACTCTCCATAAAGTCAAGAAAAAAAGGACCCAGGGACTGGGGTCCCAAACAAGGATGGCCTCAGGAGGCCTTGGAAAGAGTAACCCCAACCTGAACCTGGGGGACTTGTCCCTGAAATCCCACCAGAAAGTGCTCATTTTCTTTTTAAGACTAGGAATGTGGGAACTTATGCAGATATCTGGTATTGAAACAAACTGTAAATAAGAAGCTAGACTTGCGTGTTAAACCATGGCAAGCTTGAGTCCACAGTTCCACCAAATGCTTCTAAATTGCCCATCCCTGTATAGTCTGCTCTCAGGTGTTCTTTGCATGCAAACAGTATATTCTATATGGTAAATGAAGCTAGCCTTGAGCTGCTCTTTGTATTAAATAATTATTTATTGCAAAATAAAGTAAAAATCACAATAGAAATCCAAGACAAAAATCACCCACAATCTTCAGGAATTGTCTTGTCATGAATAGCCCTTATCCGTATATAGATACAACCTTCACATATTGGCAGTAATATCATAAATAAATTTCATATTCCATTTTGCTTAATGTTAGGCCATAACGATGTTTCCATTTCCCTTCTTTTTTTTCTTTCCTCCCCAATCCCTTCTTTATTCTCCTCAGTGACCACCCTAAAATAACAAGCACAAATAGGAACATTAAAAATAAACTTAACATTGTCAGATTAATATAAGGTACAAATTTCATTATATAAACACACCAATAAAATTATCATCTACTTCCATAATTATTTCATAAAAGAAAAGACATTTTGTGATCAAAAAAGCAGAGAGGAAATACTTTATGACAGAATTTTTTATGAAAGAATAGCTGTAGCCTTACACCATTCTTGTTACTAAATGGCTCTTATTTTTCTCATATTGCCTTGGAATGAAGTATATTCTCATGTGAACTGCACTGGCATTGAAGGACCACTCATGAAGACCAGCAATCCTCAACTCCAGTAATTCTCTGGGGTTGCTTCAGTAGCACAACGAAGAAAAAGAGGGCCCATCAAATCATAATCCTCTACTCCTGCTTCAATTCAGAGTAGTTCCCCTTTTATTTATTTTTTATATTGGGTCACAGTAAGATTTACCAGTTCCACCACTGGCTAGCTGTGTAAACTTGGACAATTTGATTTCCTTGGCTTAGATTTCTTCTTTATCAGGCAAATTGGTATTCTGTTTGTACCTACTTCATATAATTATTTTTACATTTTTTATTGTAAAATATAACATATATACAGAACAGTGATAACTTTCAAAGTATGATTTAACAAGTAGTTAGAGATCAAATTTCAAAGAATATTTTGGGTTACAGCTCCACAATTTCAGTTATTTCCTTATTGTGCAATATATTATATACAATATATAAAGAAAGGTGATAAGTTTCAAAGTGCAATTTAACAAGTAGTTAAATAGGTAATTTCAAGGGATGTTATGGGTTACAGTTCCACAGTTTAAGTTATTTCCTGATTGTAAAATATAACATGTATACAGAATGGTTATAACTTTCAAAGTACAATTTAATGAGTAGCTATAGAGCAGATTTCAAAGAATATTATAGAATACAGTTCTACTGTTTCAGTTATTTCCTTCTAGCTATTCTAATACCCTGGCATCTAAAAAAAGTATTAATATAAAGATTCAGTATTCACAATCCTTTATTAAATCCTATCTTCTCTGTTGCTACTCCTTCTTCTCGTTTAATCACTTTCTCGATATTCAGGGCTGTCTAGGCAGTGACCACTCTAACTTGTTCATATTGCCAAGGGGTGTTGACATTATGGGAAAGGGGGCTGCATCTGGTTGATGTTCTTGAAGAGGTGTTGCCTCTGAGTTTGGGGACTTATCTGGCATAGGAATACTCTAGAGGATTTAAGTTTCTGAAAAATAAACTTCAGTGAGTGACACTTTTATAGAGTCTTATATAGGGACCTAGATATTTTGGGACTATTGTTGGTTAGGGCTTGGCATATTGTGGCCATTTGGGATAACTAGCTGGAACTTGCATAAGAATAACCTTCAGAGTAGCTTCTTGACTCGATTTGAAATTTCTTAGCCACTGAAACCTTATTTTGTTAACTTTCTTTTCCCCTTTTGGTCAAGAAGGCATTTTTTAATCCCTTGATACCAGGGCCAGGCTCATTCCTGGGAGCTGTGTTCCACATTGCCAGGGAGATTCACTCCCTTGGGAGTCATTTCCCACAAAGAGGGGAGATTAATGAATTTATTTGCAGAGTTGGGCTTAGAGAGAGAAAGGCCACATCTGAGCAACAAAAGAGGTTCTCTGAAGGTGCCTCTTAGGCATACTTGTAGATAGGCTTAGCCTTCCTTTTAAGCCATAAGTTTGACAAGGACAAGCCTCAAGATTGAGGGCTTGACTTAGTAAGTAGTGGGTTCCTAATCTCACATAGCATATATTCTGTCCAAGATAAACAATCAGTGTCTCACATTAACTGCACTTAGTTGTATAATCATCATCACTCTCAATTGTAAGCAACTATCATAACACACAACACCCCAAAGCTCTTATCAGCCCTAATTATTCATCCCTAGTATTAGTGTAGTGCTGGTAAGGTATTCCTAGTAAATATAATCTATAATATGCAATGGCTAGTATTTCCCACATAGAATTCTCTTGTTAACTCTTTGTGTCAGTGTCATGCCTTAGAAGTGTATCATACAAATGCTTATTTAAATTTATAGTGCTAATCTGTGGGATACATGCCTTTAAACAACCACTTTCGATCATGTTCACTTTCAATGCAGCACTGATATTTACAATCTCATTAATGAACAATCATCACCCCTGTCCATTCCCATACCTTTAAGTTCACCCTCATTAACATGTCTGTACATATTAGGTTATCATTCCCCCTTTACTAGCTTCTGTCTATCTCTAGGTTCCCTATATTCTACGTTATAAGACACTGATTTTACATTTTTCAGGGAGTTCTTAGTAGTGGTAACACACAATATCTCTCTTTTGTGTCTGAGTTATTTCACTCAGCATTATGTCTTCACGCTTCATCCATGTTGTCATATGCTTTAGCACCTCGTTCTTTCTTACTGCTATGTAGTATTCCACTGTATGTATGTACTACATTTTGTTTATCCACTTGTCTATTGAAGGACACTTGGACTGTTTCCATCTCTTGGCAATTGTGAAGAATGCCACCATGAACATCAGTATGCAAATGTGATTCATGTCACTGCTTTCAGATCTTGTGGGTATATACCAAAAAGTGAAATTGCCAGATCACAGGGCAACTCAGTATCTAGTTTCCTGAGCAACTGCCAAACTATCTTCCACAGTGGCTGCACCATTATACATTCCCACCAACAATGAATAAGAGTTCCAATTTCTCCACATCTTCTCCAGCACGTGGAGTTTCCTGTTTGTTTAATGGCAGCTTTTCTTATTGGTGTGAGATGATACCTCATTGTGGTTTTGATTTGCATTTCCCTAATAGCTAATGAAGATGAACATTTTTTCATGTGTTTTGTAGGCATTTGTATTTCCTCTTTGGAAAAATGTCTTTTCATATCTTTTGCCCATTTTATAATTGGGCTGTTTGTTCTATTGTCATTGAGTTGTAGGATTTCTTTATATATTCTGGATATCAATCTCTTATCAGATATATGATTTCCAAATATTTTCTCCCATTGAGTTGGCTGCCTCTTCACCTTCACCTTTTTGACAAAGTCCTTTGAGGTACAGAAGCTTTTGATTTTGAGGAGTTCCTATTTATCTATTTTTTCTTTCATTGCCTGTGTTTTGGGTGTAAGATCTAAGAAGCAACCTTCTAATACTAGATCTTGAAACTATTTCCCTACATTATCTTCTAGGAATTTTATGGTACTGTTGGACTACTTTTATAATCCAGAGATCATAAGGGGGGGGCATCAATCCTGCAATACTTATCACTACACCTTGTGACCTTGGGTGTCCCAAAAGACGAGTGGCGAAGAGCAAGTTTATCACATGGAGCCAGAAAGGAGTTAATGGATCGCTAAAAACTTGGCATTATTTAAATTATCCTAAATCAGGTTAAATGTCACAGGGGGAGACACCAATTTCAACATCTCAGATATATAAGGGTGACACTCGATCTGGAGGAAATTTCTTGGTCTGAGAAGAACATGTGCTTTGAAGGATAAAAAATACCTACTAGGCAGGGTTGTTTGGAGAATTAAACCAGGCAACACAGTATTTAGCCATTGTAGACATCTAATAAATGTTAAAAGTGCTGATCTTCTTGTACCTGCTAAATTATGTAGTCCTGGCCTGTCTGCATCCTGTATCATAAAGGAAGGCAGAAATAGACCTCCATAACATAGCCCTGAACTATGGGCAAGACACGATTTTTAATGAGTAATGAGGAAATTAATTTTAAAAATTGATGAAAATGCTCTAGCCCTCCAATTCCGGTTGGAAAACTATGTCTTCACCTTCTTGTTCACAGTTAGTAAGGTCAACAGCACTGGCCTTAGAAGTTGCATGGTGAGCTTTCTGGGACCTGGGGAGAAACTTCACATCCCTGCTTATTTACTAAGTTCTGAAATTTCAGCTAGAGGTATTTTCTTTTGGTTGAACAAGTTCCCCAACATGTCCAGGCGTATTTGTGCTGAAAGGGGGAGTGAGAGCGTAGTGTTCCCAGAATATAGTGCATATCCAGCGGAGGGGAGAATTTCCCACTCGGTACAACGTTCACCCTCAGCAAAGCACAACCCAGGGTAACTAACTAGGAGAACACCCCTTTGGCCTCTCTCAGGCTGACAGCCTTTAGGCCTACCACTATTTTTAGATTCTGGGCCTGCAGGCTAGGCCTATCTGCATGGCCATATTCACCATCTCGAAGGTGAAGATGTTCATCCACACTGCCATTGATGTGTCTGCTGGTCTCACATCAGGAACTACACATAGTAGAGGATCAATGTCAAGGTTTCTCACTTCTCTTTTTGCCTGACAAAGCTACAAAATGTGGTGACTCTGTTAAACCTCAAAATAAGAACAGCTGGAAGGTTTTGCTCCTGCAGGAGGAATGCGGAGCAGATGGAGAATTAAAAGAAATTCAGTGTTGTTGGTAAAATGTGGAGAGAAAATCCCTGAGGGTTCTGCTTATTTTCAGCCTTGGTGACTGGGAGCTTCTGTCCCCATCCAAGGGCAGAGAAGCCTCCCCAGCAACATCTCCACCTTGGGGACAGATGTGGAAGAGAAAGAGGGACTCAGACATACATACTTGAAGATTTATGGAGAAATAAAAGAGAATGAGAGAGACAAAGAGGCAGACCCTTGTAAATTCTGTCCTGAATTTCCTAGCCACATTAAAAGCAATAATACTAGTGTTACATGGACAGGAGCTGAGACGGCAGTTGTACGGCTACCCTTGCCCCTGCCCCTGCCCCTGCCCCTGTGTGTTCTTGCACCCTGCCCCAAGCCCCCTCCCCACTCCCACCCCCGCCCCTTGCTCCTTACCCAGAGAGGTGGAGTCTTCTCTGATGCAATCTGGTACAAGTAGCCCCTTGCTCTTTCTGACAAATGAATTTTTCCCAGCCCTGATTTAAGGTGAAGTCAGGGCTCACTTCCTCAGAGCTTCCTCTCTAATGGCCAGGCCCCAGAGCTGTGCCATGCTGCGGGGCGGGGAGGGGGCGAGGTCCAGTGCCCCTGCGGCAGGTGCCATTCCAAAGTCTGCCCTCCCTCCTGCCTGCGTGGGGCTCCTTTTCCACACCAGGACCTCTCCCAATCTCCTTCATTTTCCATGTTCACATTTTTGGAAAGTAAGAGCCCCGAAGATTTAATTAGGACCGTGTTGGGAGAACACATGGGCAGAGCTTGGTGGCTGGCTAAAGAAACCTTGCAGGCTCGGGGAGTGCGGGGCGTCTAAGCATTTAAACGGAAGAGAGCCTGGATGTGGAGAGAATCACCCCAGCGACAGTGGAAGCTGGTTCCGGGTTCTTCCTCAGACACAACACTGACATGTTTTTGCCTTAGACCATTTCACGTGCTCCTGCCCCTGCCCCTGCCCCATACGGCAGCCTATTTTACAACAGCCTTTTGAGCATTAGGTCTAGTTATTCCAGGGAATTAAAACCCCAAATACCCGGAGGAGTTCTGCCATGAGAACTGAGTGCTGTGGAGCAGGAAAAGCACTTTGTGAGTTTTGAGGCTATAAGCAAGTGTGAACTCTGCCTCACAGAGGGTACCTGCAAGCTGAAGAGGGCCCCAAGACAGCACAGTTGCGGCAAGGTTTGTGGGCAATGGCCAGGAAGCTGTTTGCAGCTCCTCTCATGCCAAGAGCACCCGAGCTTTTCTGTCAGTCAGATCTGGGTCTTTGTCTGGATTGCCCGCTGTCTATTGTAGCTGTGTGACTTCCAACATGTTTCTTAACCTGTTTGGTCTCTAGCTCATGGCATTCTTATGAGGATTGAATGAGCAAATGTGATGCACTAACACCATCCCTGACAGGCACATACTAATAAATTTTAACCCTTTTTTATTATCACATTTATTCTCCCGTAACACCACATTGGGACCATGCTTTCTGAAGTTACACCAAGTAGACATTTAACAGGGATGGTGGAGCTGACTTTTCCTTGCCCCAGTCCCTTGACCTCAGTTTCTTCTCTGTAGAATGGAGATAAGGATTCCTGCCTGTCCACCTCACAGCCTTACTGCTCTGGGCACCAAAATGAAACCATGAGGGAAAGTGCTTTTGAGATATGTGATGATGCAAATTAATGCTTCGACATTTATTCAGCAGTACACTTCCTAGGGTCACACTAATCTAATCACAGGTTCCAATTCTGTTTTACAGGTAATTACTTTACCTCTCTGTGCTCCAGTTTTCCATCTACAAAATGGGGGCAATAAAGACAAACAACTCATAGCGTTATTGAAAAGATTAAAATGCAGGTCCAAAATGTTTAGAAGAGTGTCTGGCACATAGCAAACATTCAGTAAATGATAGTAGTTTCTATTTTTCTTCCTTTATTACTATAGCAATTGTCATCATTGTTTTGCAATAACCGTGGTTTTATTTTCTCTTTAGCATCCCTTTTCCCAGAAGTCTTCTGTGCTCACACCTCACTGCCAGGTGTCCACCTCACCCAGCCCCTTATATAAAAATTAAATTGGGAAAAGTAACTTGGCTTCCCTTCCTCCCAGAGCAAATACCACTTTGTTATGGTTAAGTTCATATGGCTGGGTTTTGGTGTCCAGTTGTTTGGTCAAGCAAGCACTGGCTTGATTGTTACAGTGAGGATATTCCATAGATTTAAATCATTATTCAGTTGATTGCATCGATGGCTGATTACATCTACAATCAAAGGAGAGAAGTCTCCTCCAGTCAGCTGAAGGCCTGAAAGGGAGAACTGCTGTCAGCAGTCAGAAAGAATTTCTATTTCTGCTTCAGCCAGCCAGCTTCTCCTGGGGAATTCATCAAAACCTTCATCAGAGTTCCCAACCTGTGGTCTGTCCTACAGAATTCATACTTGCCCATCCCTATGGCCATATGAGCCAATTCCTATAATAAATCTCATATTTATTTTTAGACATATCCTATGTATCCTGCAGTTTTGGGTTTTAAAATCCAGATGTTGTAATTCAAAGTTAGGGGATGTCTGTTTCCTGCTCATTTGGATTAATTTCCTGTGGTTAGGGTGCTAGATGGTCTTGTGTAGGTGGCATGAGGTGAGGGAAAGATTTCTTTTGCCAGGAAAATCAAGTGGGTGGTAGTGCTGGAGGCGAGGGTATGCCCTCCATCTGGGGCCAGTTCAGGCAGAAGCGCCAAAGAGTTGGTAAGGAAAGCTGCTGATTCCAAAAAAGCCATAGATCCCAGCCTCAAGAGGCAGTTCTTATGAATTGGCAGAGACAAATTCTGAGCTACCATGGATCTCATGTCCAAGAGCCGAAGGCATATTTCACAGGATGTGAACACTTAGGCAGGGTCCTGGGGTGTGGACAGGGAGTGGGTCCCTTATGTCAGCGCCAATCTGAGAGAGCTTGGAAACATCCCTGGACCCCAATTCAGAAGCCCTACAGTAGGAGGTTGCAAAATGTTTTGTGGGATTATTGGGACCAACTAATGAAGGGATGCAGTGAAATCACAGAGCACTAATCAGGTTCTAATTGCCACCATTACTGAAAGTAATAATGCATTCAGGGGCCTGCCATGCCCCAGCAGAACCAATCATCATTATATATGACAAAAACTTCTATTGTGCAACTATTTACTTGATGCCTGGCTTGTAACTCCACAATTGTCAATACTGATCGTAAGCACCACAAGGTCAGGGACCTGGTCTGTTTTGCTCACCAGCAAACAGCACCCAGCATGTAGTAGATGTGCACAAAGGCAGCCCTCAGGGAAGAATCATTGAGTGAATAAATTAACAAACAGGGTACTTGCCTGACCCTTAACTAGCATCCCATCCTGTGGAGAGATAACACATGGGAGTGGTCTGTGGGGTGGAAGGACCCCAAAGCTTCCTCAGCTCAGCTCCTGGGGAGGCCCACAGGCAGAAGCTGAGCCCCAGAGGATGTCAAGATGGCATACACCCTGGGAAGCCCTTGGCTTGGATGTGGGTGAAACACAGAGTTATCATTGGCTGGGATGCTCACAACTTGGGTGACAAAGGGCAAGAAAAGAAATGGTGCTGCGAGAACAGTCCCAGGCAGGCTCGGAGAGGACTTAGGACGTGGCTGCATTGGCACAAGTTGGGCTAGAGCCAGGCTGGGATGGGCCTGGCTGAGTAACTGGTGAATGAGGCCGTCAGCACCCTCTGCAAGCTGAGAAGCCCAAAGCCAGGCTCTCCAGCCTGAAAAATAGCCTGTCAGTGTTACTGGCCCAGCCTCACCTACAGATGAGGAAATCGAGGCCCAGAGTAAAAAAGTCCTCTGCGAGATAAAAACACTCAGTGGCACAGCTACAGCTAATGCCCAGTTCTTGGCTCCTGGTCCAGCGCCTTTTCCTCTGCATAGCAAACATCACTGACTCCCCTGTTTTTGGAGTCACAACTACGTGTCCATTCTCTCCAAAGAGTCACCTGGGCCACTTGAGTAGGAAAGAATGCAATAGACATGGTCAGAGTTCACTGCAGAGCTCAAGGACTGCTTGAAGTAAAGCTAACCTGAAACATGAATAATAAGTGGGTGGTGAAAAATTTATTCAATGAAATTCTTCTGATGGAATGCACTGTTGTTGTTTTTTGAGGAATCTTTTGCTACAGGTCTGTTGGAGCCAGGGCTTCAGGAATAGTGTGTGCTTGGCTCGAAACGGGGGAAGGCTCTAAAGGGAGAAGAGAGAGCTGGGAGAAAAGGGATGAGCTGGAGAGGAGGCAGTCATAGAATGGGCTGGGGGGCATTGAAAGCCAGATAATGTGTCCACTGGGGCCAGCAAATTAGAAGAGGTCATGGCTTTGCACTGATGTAGGCCCTGCCTTATGCCCGCAGTGAACCTTCAGTGAAGTGTGCACGGCTTGATGTGCTTAGGGGGAGTTGGGAGTAGTCTTTGTTAGCACTCAAAGGGGAGTCTTACTTTGTGAGGTTGTAGAGACCACACAAGTGCACATGTACCCAGACATCTGCAGACAGGGTGAGGAGCTTTGGTCTCTCACAGACTGTGCAGTTAGGGTGGATTTGGCCAACACCACCCAGATCTCCAAGGGGCTAGGAGTTTCCAGCTAACAGGTTGCATATTTTTATGATAGCAACCCATAAATGGTCTATAATTGCCACACAGCTGTCATTAAGAGCAACTTTGTCACAAACAAGTTATGTTATTGTTTCTTTTTTGTTTCCACCTCTACACACAATTCACCTTAGTCCCCCTGACCCTCACTAATTCTCTGCTCTCCTGGCCCCTGACCTGGGCCTGGCCTGAAGCTCCCATATCAAACCCCTCCTCTCGCCCAGT
This sequence comes from Bradypus variegatus, assembly GCA_004027775.1. Lineage (NCBI taxonomy): Eukaryota > Metazoa > Chordata > Mammalia > Pilosa > Bradypodidae > Bradypus > Bradypus variegatus. The sequence goes on from PVKY010011124.1 coordinate 11,903, forward strand.
GCCAAGGTCTCTGCTCTCCTCTCTTCCTGCTCAGTCTTTCTGCTCCCTTCTGTACCCCTGAATTCCCCCTTGTTATGGTTTGTTAAGGCTGCCGTCATGCAAAAATACCAGAAATAGATTGGCTTTTACAAAGGGGGTTTATTTGGTTACAAATTTAGAGTTCTAAGGCCATAAAAGTGTCCAAACTAAGGCATCAACAGAAGGATGCCTTTACTGAAGAATGATCCATGGCATCCAGAAAACCTGTCAGCTGGGAAGGCACTTGTCCAGAGGTTCTGCTGT
>PVKY010011125.1:0-12264 GCA_004027775.1 Bradypus variegatus
TGTGAACATAAGTTTTCAATTCTGTGGGATAAACGCCCAGGAGTGGAATCGCTTGCTGGGTCTTTTCATAGCTGCATGTTTAGATTTGTAAGAAACTTGCAAACTATTTCCCAGAGTGGCTTTATCATTTTACATTCTCACCAGCAACATATGTGTCATCCAGTTTGTCTGCATCCTGCCAGCATTTGGTGTTGTCACTATTTTTTATTCTAGCCATTCTGATGTATGTGTGGCGATATCTGACTGTGACTTTAATTCCCCTAATGGCTAATGAAGCTGAATTTCTTTTTATGTGATTATTTGTCATTGGTATATTCACTACAGGGAAATGTCTGTTCAATTTTTAACCATTGTCTATTGGATTGTTTTATTTTTTACTGTTAAGTTTTGAGAGTTATTTATAAATTCTAGATAATAGTCCTTGTTGGAACTGTGGTTTGCAAATATTTTTCCAAATTTATAGCTTGCATTTTCATGGCTATCCAAGCAAGTCTTTAATTTTGATGAAGTGTAATTTATCAATCTAATCTTTATTTATAGTGTTTATTCTATTGCTTTGTATAGTTTTCATAGTGTTTGCTGTCAGTGTTACAATTTGCATACATAAGATTCCAAATTCCATTTAAGTCTCTTTACTCTTCCACTTTTAAAATCCAATTTTCTTAATTATTTCTTCTAAATATCTTGAGCACCAGATACTACAGTTTTATAAATTTTGCCTTGACCATCAAGCATGATTTGGTTAAGTCATGAGAAGAAACATAATCATTTATGTATACTCCTTTTTTTAAAAAATTCTGTTTTATTGAGATATATTCACATACCATACAGTCATCCATGATGTACAATCACCTGTTCACAGTACCATCATATAGTTGTGCATTCATCACCCCAATCTATTTTTGAACATTTTTCTTATGTCAGAAAGAATCAGAATAAGAATAAAAAACAAAAATAAAAAAGAACACCCAAGTCATCCCCCCCATTCTATCCTATTTTTCATTTAGGTTTTGTCCCATTTTTCTACGCATCCATCCATACACTGGATAAAGCAAGTGTGATCCACAAGGTTTTCACAATCACACTGTCACCCCTTGTAAGATACACTGTTATAAAATCATCTTCAATAGTCAAGGCAACTGGATTGGAGTTTGGTAGTTTTGGGTATTTACTTCTAGCTATTCCAATACATTAAAACCTAAAAATTGTTATCTATACAGTGCGTAAGAATGTCCACCAGAGTGACCTCTCGACTCCATATGAAATCTCTCAGCCACCAAACTTTATTTCGTTTCATTTCACATCCCCCTTTTGGTCAAGTAGATGTTCTCAATCCCACGATGCCAGGTCCAGATTCGTCCCCAGGAGTCATATCCTGCATTGCCAGGGAAATCTACACCCCTGGGAGTCAGATCCCATGTAGAGGGGAGGGCAGTGAGATCACCTGCCAAGGTGGCTTAGTTAGAGAAAGAGGCCACATCTGAGCAACAAAGAGGCACTCAGGGGAGACTCTTAGGCACAATTATAAGCAAGTTTAGCCTCTCCTTATGCATACCCCTCTTTTTATCAATTCTGATGTCCTTCCATTTCTAAAGTTCTGAGCTTCTTCAGTATCATTTTCTTTCTGTTTAGGGAAATTCTTTCAGCTATTCTCTAAGGGCCAGTTTGCTAGCAACAAATTTTCTGACTTTTCTTCATCTTTATTTCCCCTTCATTCCTGAAGGATATCTTTGCCAAGTATGTAAGTAGCAGTCTACAGTTATTTTCCTTTACCACTTAAAAAAGTTGTGCCATTTCTTTCCGACCTCCATGGATTCAGATCAGACATCTGCTGTTATTCAAGCATGTGTGGGTTTACAGATAAAGCATCCTTCTCCCCGGCTGCTTTCAAGACTTTCTCTGCATTTAGTTTACAGAGGTTTTAATATGGTGTGTCCAGGCATGGATTTCCATGGGTTTATCTTATTTGGGATTGCTCATCATTTTGAAAATGTATATTTATGCCTTTTACCAAATTTGGGGAGCTTTCAGTGATTATTTCCATGAATAATCATTCAGTCTCATTCTCTTTTCCGTCTCCTTCCAGCACTCCAAAATACAAATGTTGGACCTTTTGCTGTTTTCTCTCTGGTCCATGTTATTCTCTTCATTTTTTTTCCTCATTTATTGTCTCTCTATTGTTCAAATTTTGTAGATACATTGATCTGTCATTAGCTTCACTGATTCTATCCTCTGTCCTCTCCACTTCTCTATCTTGAGCCCATCCAGTGTATTTTTTATTTTGTTTGTTGTATTTCTCAGTTTTATAATTTCCATTTAGCTATCTTTTATAACTTCTATTTAGATCATGAGATATACATTTTTCATTTGTTTGAAAAGAATTTTAAATTGTACACTGAAGCATTTTTAATGGCTACTTTAGAATCCTTGTTGGATAAATGCAACATTTGATTCAGCTTAGTGTTGACATCTGTTGACTGTGTTTTCTCTTTCACAGTGTGATTTTCTTGGTTCTTTGTGTGACAAGTGCATTTTGAGGGTATCCTGGATATTTTGTCTATTATGTTAGGACTCTCTGGATCCTATTTAAATCCTCCATTTTAGTAGCTTGCCCCCATGTTTAAGCTCAATATGCATGGTCTGGGTACTTTGGTGAGCTGTGGCTCTAACAACAACTTAAGTTCATAGTCTGTGAGGTAGTATTTTAGTCTTCTTGGATTGTCTGGTGCTATCAGGGCTCCCACAGTTCCCTGCTGGTGCTGGCTGAGGCTGTGGAAGCAGCTTACCCAGGTGAGAAAGCATGGGGCCCCTAGATGGGAGAAGAAGGTCTCATGCCCATCGGGCTGAAGAGCACTTCCCATGCCAGTGCTTCCTGGAGCAGGAGAGCCCAGATGCTGAAGCCTGACTACCTGGGGTCTCTAAGACAAGGAGGAAGTTGTGGCTCAGTATGGCAGACTGTCTCCAGCTTGGCTGCCTGTTGCCATAGGGTCTCCTTGGCATGCCACCAGTTGCCCCAGGCATCTAGGTGGTAGAAGGAAGTCCAGCAATTTCCTGTATGGACACCACACCCCATGATGCTACCAGGTGGAGAAAAGGATCCTCTGTTCTGTGGGACAAAGAGCAGTTCTGGGGCTGGTGCTTTTCATGGGAATCCCCATTAGTTCTCCCACAGGTACTGCTGGGCCAACTTGGTGTTGTTGGTGGGACTCGTCCACCTGGCTGTCCTCTGCTGTTGTGTTGGGGCTCAGGGCACTAGGCCTGGGGCACCTTTTGTTCTTGGAAGTGGGGAGGATGCCATAAGATGCCGACTGCATCTTAGACTGGTAAGATACTGGTCCTCCAGGCCTGATCCTTCCACGTTCAGCATCCTCACTTGGTTATCTCTTATTGTTTTCAGGGTTTGAAGTTATACTTGCAGAGAGAAGCAGGAAGGCCGAATCTGCCTCCTCTCATCCAATCTGGGAGCTTCAGAACTCAGTTGTGAACAAGCAGAAATTAAGTTGAATATAGCCCTGCCAATGAAGATGCCAGAATTGCCACTGAAGAAAAATAGCATTGGTGCTGGAACATCTGCTGAGCTGAACGTGAAGGTTGGGGATTATCTGCATAGAGGTGGTGCTGAGGCCATGAGGAGTTCTAAGATCTCTTTGTCACTAAGGGACAGACAGGCCCCGAGAGGACCAAAGGGAATCATGGCAAGCAGTCAGAGCTGGTGGCAGGATTATTAGCACACAGTGCCACTATTTTAAAGCACTTTTGTTATGCACAGTGAGTGTGTGATAGTTCATATGATCAGAAAGTAGAAATCAATCAGTTTTACAAAGGTCGTGGAGCACACAGAAATGGGCCATTTTTCCTTCATGCATCGAAGGGTCAACTGCTCTCCATGGAAGAGATGAGTTGCACCCTTCACCTCCTTGGAGATCTGCAGGTGGACAGAAGAAAATCAGCTCAACTGGATGAAGCAAATTCAAAACCAGGTCAATTCCATGTCTCTTTGCCTAAGAAGGCAGCAGTTCCTTCCCCCGTTTCTCTTCAGTGTAGGAGGATTCTGTCCAGAAAGCAATTGCTCTAAAAGTAGGCAATAAAAAGCAAGTGCATTTCTGAACTCACATAACCCTTCAGGTCCTGTACACTGAGCCACATTCCCTGCAGGCCAGGAGATGCACTGAGAAATGTGGCCACTCTGTCAGCTGATACTTGCAAAACACTTCCTCGTCATTTGCCCCCATAAGAAGCAAAGAACATTTATGAGCTAAGGCCACGGTCTGCCCCCTAAAATAGATCCTGGCTTCCCCATAAAAATCGGAAGCTTGACATCCCACTTACCTGAGCACCCTCTTCTCCTACTTCCCCAGTCCACACGAGTAGCGGGAAGCACGCTCAGTGCATGTCCCGGAGGCCTCCTTCTCAGTACTCCATGGTCTCTCAGAGCTGTGTGGAAACTGGCAGACATGGCATGTTTTTCATTACTACTCAGAAAAGCCAAAAGCATCCTTTGTAAAGAAAGTCATAGTCAATGAAATACAGTCTTCTCTGTATTTGTCCAACCAGGGGTTCTCTAGTCATCATATTGATATCAGATGAATTAGAATATGATGGGCAATAGTCATTGTTAAAGAACACTGAAATATGCTTACTATACCTTTGTCAATTATTTTACTTTACTTTTCTAACAAATACGCTCAGATTTTCCTTTCTCTCCAACCCCTTCCAAATCTTTGTAAAGGAAAAAAACATCTGTGTAGATACCATCATCCACCTACCCCCTCCCCACCCCAGCCCTCACCCCCCACCGTTTCACAGGGATGTAGTTTGGGGGAGGAAAAGAGGGAGAGGGAATAAAGAGAAAGGTTTTGGAACTCTCTCTCCCTTGTCACTCAAGAGTCTCCACGAATCTCTGCAATTGCTTCATGGCATGTAAAGGCCACAGCCACCCTGGCTGAGCGCGTTCTGCTTCAAGTGCTTACTTGAAGCAAGGAAAATCATTAATGGAAGACCTGACGGATTATTTGTTTTGGAAACAGTATGGTACAGCTCTCCGCGCGGGGCCCAGGCCCCTTGAGACACTGGAGCTCTTTATTTACGGCCGCTCTGACTAACCAGAGGCAAGGCGCTGCCCACCTCGTGACGACGTGACTAACGAGGCGTCCTGCCCGGGCTTGAAGGCTCATACCTGCTCTCATCTCGCCACACGCTTCGGAGCCCCCCACCCCGTCCCGGCGCATCAGGGCGTCCTGGTGGCCGTCCCGGGGCAGCCGCGTGCCCATTGGATGGTCAGGAGGAAACAAAGCCGGCTCAGAGGCTCGCCGCCCGGGGCCAGCCTGATGACAAGCCCCTGCACCGCTTGACGTGCCTCAGCTGACCTGCCTGAATGTGCAGACCTCCCCGTGAACTGTTCCGCGGGGCGCGCGCCACATGCCGCCGGCAGCTGCCGGGGCCTCGCCGCGTGTCCTCGCCCCGTGTCCTCGCCGCGTGTCCTCGCCCCGTGTCCTCGCCGCGTGTCCTCGCCGCGTGTCCTCGCCCCGTGTCCTCGCCGCGTGTCCTCGCCCCGTGTCCTCGCCCCGTGTCCTCGCCGCGTGTCCTCGCCCCGTCCTCGCCCCGTGCCCTCGCCCCGTGTCCTCGCCCCGTCTCCGCGCGCGCCGGGGGGCTGGGGCCAGACACGGAAGGGGTGAGGACGGGGGCGCGCCCAAGACGTTCGCGCCTGGGTGGCTGGTAGAAAGCCTGCGCCCAGCGCGCCCCACAGGACTTGGCACTCTTTGCGATTAACAGACAAGTGCAAACCACAGCCCTTCTAGGTCTTCTTGTAAATACGGAAAGTTCCTCCGGGACGTCCCCTTGCTGTCCTCACTCTCTGTCTACACCCCGGCCCTCATTTGCATTCAGCTGAAGCTCAGGCACTTTCGAACTCACAGTTAAAGCAGAGTTCTCTGCTAAAACCAGCTAAATGGTATGGATCCCGCTTTTGGTCATTTAGGACAATCATGAAGACTAGCAGCTATACACAGCACAGCAGTTATTTAATTGGGTCTCTTCCTATGTTTATTAATCAAAGCATCAATTAATTAATTAATATTATAGTTCCATAAATGAGCTGGCTTTAGCATAAGCCACATTTCCAATATTAACATTTGTAATTTAATAATTAGTATTAACTTTTAATATCTATTTATTATATAATATATTTAAATTCTTTTCTTTTCAGATTTTCACACTCCTTTGCCACTCTTGCTCCCAAGCCTCTCCCATCCACTCCAGAAGGATGTCTCAGGGCTGCCCCCACTGCCTCGTAGAGACCCCGAGGTGCCCTACTCCTCTTCATTGCTGCTGGAATCCTGGGGAGCTGCCCAGCTGGCTCCCAGAACTTGTATGTAGCTCTGGCTCCTTTCCCATTCCCCAGCTCACTGCTAGTTTCAGGGTTCAGATAATTGTGGCTCACTAGGATTTAGGATGTTCTCAGCTACAATTAGCAATAGAATCTCACTATTCTGTGCATTACATGGGACTGCACACAGGCTAACCTGGGAAGACAGTCGCAGTTAATATCATTTCTATGGGGAAAATAGAGCACAATTGGCTCATAAATTGTGATAGGGACTAAGTAGAAACTTTTCTTTCCTGGAAACGGTGGCTGCTTATTAAATTTCACTTGTTGGAAGGAGGTGATACAGGCGTAGTTTGCAAATTCTTGTTTATTTTAGCCATTTTAGTGTGAAACTGGATTTTTGTGACTCTGTCTTCCCTCTTTACTACTTGGACAGAAAAACCAATGGCTTGGGAATCCTGTAAGGACCCAACTTGCCTATTAACACAAGTTGAGCTTATTTTTGCATATTTATGGGGCAGGAACAGAGAAGGTAGACCTAAATATGCCTGGAATACAAATTCCCTTTATTGGAGATTAAAGAAAAAAGAAAGAGATGGACTTGAAACTCACGAGAGAATGTTGCCCTGTAAATCCTATGAATTCGGGCCATTAAGTAACCACAAATAGCAGATATTCCCAATTATAAGATGTCAAATGTAAAGAAAATGCCAGCTAGTTTTTTTAGAAAATTTACTTAGGGCTTTGTTTTTCTACTATAATAAAGGAAACCACAGCAGACCAAGTATCCATTACCGCTGGTGCATTGCTCTGAACCAGCAATGGTGATCTACTGCCCACTAAAAATCCAATGCGTGTTGACCAATGTGCTCCCACTTCCCACCTCAGCAGGCTCTTGCTGACTCAAAAACTAAAGGTATTTCTGCAAGGAATGAGACTATGCAGTCCTCAATCATCCATGGCTTTCTTTTTAACATAAAGTTTAATCTTAGTGTTACTATTTAGAAAATAATTTCTTAGCAACATATGGACACAGCTGTTTGTGTCTAGTATAGTTTTGAACTTGAAGTGAATTACATCTTCCTTTAAAAGGGGGCAACTCTGTACTCCTCTGTTAAAGCAAAAGTCAAATAATTACAAATTGATAATAAACATGTCTAGAACTTTCTCTCCAACTTAAAAACCAAGAGATACTGTCCATGACCTCTGCTCATATTTGGTCTTCCATTTTTTAGGAGAGAACATTCATCTGTTCCAAAGTATGAACTTAATGTATAAACACACTTTTAGGTTTTAGCACTCTTCATTTTGTTTGATAAATAAGAAAAAAAATTGGAAATGCTCCCCAAAATAGAATAGCTGACTCTATATCCAGAGGTATTTGCTGAAAGACAATATATTTAGTGTGTAGTATTAAAAAGTAGAGTAAATGTATGAAAACGCATGATCTTGGGCAATGAATGTGAAACTTGGATCTATTTTCCATCTTTAAAAGATCATGATATAGACTGGCCTTTAAATATAAAATCATGCTCTCCAAGTAGAACTTTTCTGCTCCGACAGAAATGCTCTATAATCTGTACTGTCTGATATGGTACATTAGCCAAACTGGCTTTTGAACATTTGAAATGTAACTAGGAACTAAATTTTTAATTATTTCATTTTAGTGAATTTAAAATGAAGCGATCACATATTCCTAGTGCTTACCACATTGCACAGTGCAGTTATAAAACAAACTGGGACAACAAACGAGATTAAAATTTGAATGGCCCAACTGTGCCAAAACGATGGATTGAAGAAACAAAATGGGAGGATTGGGGAGCGGGGATGAGTAAATCAAATTAACAAGCGCTTTTGAGCACTTACCATGTATGACTATGAGGGTGCCCCAAGGACACAACCCAGATATTGCAGTTTGACAATGTAGGGCTTGACTAATGAGCCAAAGACAATGGAAAGGAGATCACAAGGAAGGACTCATAATTTGCCCAACAAAGTAAATAGGTGGTAAGGATCCCTTTTGGTTAGAAAAACTCCCTGAAGAGTGTGAAGGAGGTGATGAACCAGGACGGCATGGCGAGAGGGGATTTCAGACACAGTGGATCAACACAGCTCCAACGCAGGGGGTGGGGGCTGGAGCAGGGCTCAGGAGGAGAGGTGGGCTGAAGGCTGCTGGAAAGACAGGTAGGGCCGGGTTGTGTAAGGCCTTGGGTGCCAAGCTGGGGGCGACAGACATTTTCCTGTGTAGCCATTTGAAGGGTCTTAAAGTTGTTCTTTTGAGAAGAAATGTGTATTTCTGATGTATTCTGATGGACTTATAGATGGTGACATTACGACATTACTTTGTAGCAAAAAAAAAAAAATAGCCTGGCTATCTGAGGAACTGGTTTCTTATCTCACATTTAGCAAATTCATTATTGCAGAATACCCTTTGATAAAAGAATTCTTTAAATTTTTAGTGTGTAGGTGTTTTAGTTTCCCAGCTGCTAAAACAAACACTGTAAAGGATTAGCTTAAACAACAGGCATAATTGGCTAAGGAGAAGTCCAGAATCAGGGCATCAGCAAGGCAATGCTTTCTCCCCAAAGACTGTCGCATTCTGTGGCCAGCTGCCAACAATCCTTGGTCCTTGGCTTTTCTGTCACATGGCAATGCACATGGCAGCATCTTCTGCTTTGTCTTCTGGGTTCTGTTGACTTCCACTTCTGGCTGCTCCCTCAGGCTGCCTTCTCTGTGTTTTTCTCCATAAGGCCTCCAGTAATAGGATTACGACCCATCCTGAGTCATTGGGCCACACCTTGACTGAAGTAACCTCATCAAAAGGTCTTACTTGCAATGGGTTCACACCTACAAGAAACGGATTAAAATCAAGAACATGTTTTACTGGGGTACAAGCTCTAGCCACCACAGTGGGCAACTCAAAGTCCTTCTCAATTGTTCTGTACTCTTCCTTCTTTTAGCATACTCCCTGCTTTACTACTGATGTAATATAAATGAGGTCCTGTTTTAAAACCACTGGTAAATTACATGGAGAAAGCTTTGGGTACCCCTCAGAGTCAAGTAACTCATGCCCTGCTTCCTCTTTGAATTCCCTCTTGAGTTTCCTCTTGATACATTTTGAAATTTGAAATCCCCACCGAGGCAGCTGACTCAGATAGTCAGTTAAGCCCCTAGTTCATTATGTTTGCCCCAATACACAAAAGAGATCACCTGCCCTAAACCCACCCCATACGATGGACAAACCCTCTCATCCAATCACTAGAAATCAAGCCAACTTCCTTTTTATGTCTATGAAAATCATTTGCCACACCTAGGAGCTACTTCCATTCTTGCAGGTGATCTGGCTTCCTTTGCTGCAGCAAAACTTTGGCATCTCAAATAAAATGCTGTAGCCTGCAAACTCAACTCTCATTTGTCTTTCAGTGCTACCTTGGGCACCATGCTAGCTAAAGTTACATTGCCATAATTTGGCAATGTGGACAAAACCTTATAGATTGAAGTATTCCAGATTTTTTTAACAAAAAGGAGTGGTGAAGTTAGCATTTTGTGAGCAATATTCTGTGATGGATTTTGTGGCTGATGTCAGTAAATGTGCACATGGAAATACAAACATGAGGACTGTAAAGGGCATATCTGGGCCAGATAATGAATTAACAAATGAAGAAAACACCCCTTCTCCTTACCATTAAAAGAAAGAAGAGCAGCTTGCCCAAGGACACAGAGCTAATTAGCAACAAAGATGGAACCAGAACTGCAATTAATTGCACAGATCAAACTGTTATGTAAGCTTCAGCCAAGAATTTAACCTCTATGAGGGCTTGAGCCTAATATAAATATAAAAATATTGGTATTCACACACTTACCACTCACAGACCACAAAAGAGTGTTACAGTGATGAATGGACTAAGCAACTGGCGTCTTTGAAGGTCTTTTCATTGCCACATGAAAGGCCCCTGAGCTGTTTGGCAGTCCTTTTGTACCCTTTGACTTACAAGCAGACAGGCATGTGTGATAAAAAGCAAGCACAGTCAATGTATTGAATCTTAAAACAGATGTTCATGAAAGGTAATTGGTTTTCAATTCTAATATCATTTGAATTTTTTTTCAAGTTGTCAGGATGCATGGGGGAAGAAACCTCAACCTCAGTCCTTTCCAAGAACGAAGTCTCTGTCCTTTGATGTCCCAATTCTGCCTCCTACATCAACGCAAGGCAAGGCAGAGCCGGCAGCCTCAGCCACCAGTGCCCCGGCTCACCGACAAGAGCAGCAGGGCTATTTCCAGTTCTGATTCAGAGCCCTTGGCATGCCAGGGAGCTCGGCCCCCACCTGGGGCCCAGGCCGAGGGGCTGCCCCGGCTTGCCGTCGCGGTGACCACACGCTCAGGAATGCAGACACCTGCAATAGCAGGAACAGAGGATGTAGTCACCTGTCTAACCTGATCCACCCAGGTGGAAAGGGTGTGTTTGGTCATGACTTGGAGTTTGGCTTTGGCCTGTGGAACAAAAAGGAAGGGGAAACTGGCACCTGCAGCAGTGGAATGCAGCTGACTCCGTGCCCGCCTAACAGCCTGGCGGAGAATGTTCCCTCCCCTGTGCTCACACTCATTCTGAATGGCGTCTGGGCTTTGCTTACAGGATGAGCATCTCCCACTGTTCATTTGAACATTTATGCACTTTGTACCTTAAAAAATCTGCTCTGTTACTCCCAAGGAATCTGAGCCTTGAGGACCTAGTATCTCCTCAGAAGAGAAGGAAATGGTGGAACAGAACTACAGGAGGAGGAGGGAAATGTGCAGTTTCTGTTCTACACTCACTTCTCACCCCCACTGCACCTACTGCAGAGTTTCTTCTCTTACAACAACAGTTCCTTGGCAAACCACACTCACACACACACATGCACAAGTCCAGGCCCCAGCACAGCAACACAAACACTTACACACATGTGCATGCACAAACATGCTTATGCACACATGTAAAAATGCACATACACACACACTGTATGTACACGAGTCCATGCCTTGTGCTGCCCCATGTGCCTTAACTTGTCTGGAGAAAGAAGGGAGGACTGGTTAGAGCACTGGGTGGAGAGGCCCCCACTGAGTGAGAGGACACAGGTGAGCTCTGAGGCACCCCCTCCCTGGGCGCTTCACCCAGGGGGCCCGGCCCAGTGGCTCTGCAGCCAGGACTAGGAGGGAAGACAGCTTTCACCCTGTCCGACTCCAGTCCCAGCCACGAGGCCGAGCCTCTTAGGCTCCCAGGAGTCCGAGGATGTCGCATGATCCGTAATATTTTATACCCTCTGACCCCTGACCTCTTTGAGCAAAGCTGTGCACTGGACTATGCATACAATCCATGTCTTCCTCTGTTATCCACATAAACTCTGCAGGAACTTCAGTTTCGCCTTTATTTTTCATTTTTTTCTCAGTTATTTCTTGAACACATCTTTTTGCTGGTACAACATCAGGTGCTGTTTTCCTTGGCAGCTGTGGAACCTGAGGGGGAGTCATTTGTGCCCCCTTCCTAAATGCTGACCAAGCGGGACGCTCAACGAGACATCACCAGGCATGGCCTCCACGGGCCTGTCCCTGGCCCCAGCGAGCAAAGCTGGGGGACAGCAGGGATGTGTTCCCTCACTTCAGGGCCTTCCTTTCCAGCTCTGCAGCACCAGAGAAGTGCTGGGCCTGTCCCTCAGCCCCGGGCCCATCATCATCATCTTCATCACCATCATCATCATCATCGTCGTCATCATCGTCATCATAGTAACAGTAATAAAAGTCACCAGAGGCCCAAGCCGAAAGCAGGCTTGGACGTGGAGGAATGAAGGCGAGCTCCAGCCCTGCTCTAAGCCAGCCGCCGCAGGGGCCTCTGGCCTGCATCTCGGGCCCTGGGGCAGCGCTGTGTTCCTCTGGGAGTCTGTGATATGAACCCGGGCTTTGTCTAC
>PVKY010011126.1:0-12204 GCA_004027775.1 Bradypus variegatus
CAGGACAAGACTTTTGTCTATTTAAAGCCAAGCCAGGGACACAGGGTGGACAAGAGCCCTGCTGGTGGAGAGAACCCAGCCTGGAACCAACTGGCTGCTCAAAATGCAACAGCAATGAAATGCAGGACGGACAAGAGGGAGAGTATGTGCATGGAGGAGATCTGCAAGGCCGGTCTTCATTGTGTTTCTTGAGGGCAGGGACAAATCCATGCATGGTTATGCTTCAGTCTTAGACAAGTCTTTCAAGTTCTTGGCCTCAGACCACCCATCCAGAAAACAGGGCTGATGATACTTCAGTTCCTTATGGCAATTTTCCCAAAGGGTGCTCTGTGGAATCCTAGGCCCAGGAAACACTCAGTGGAAAAAAAAAAAAAAAGAGTTCTGTGGACAAATCAGTTTGGGAAACAAGGCATACTTTGCCTACCTCCTAGAAATTCACAGTCCTCATTAGTATAATAAAGACTCTGATAAGTCCTGCAAGACAAAGAAATTGAATTACTCTAACCAGTGTTTCACAAACTTATTTGACCCAGAATTCCTTTTAGCATCATGACCATTAAGGTCCACTTAGGAAATTCTAGCTTAGGGGGTTGATGTTAGGCATAAGGATGGGCAAGGGCCAGGGGACTTACAGGAGGAAGAGGGTGGGAGGAAGGAAGGAACTATTACTATAGGTCAGGATGGCCAGGCTAAGCCTGGGTGAGACACTCTTCTGTATACTTAAAGGGATACTGCCCTTGGAGACCTGGAATAACGCCTGGATTCTTGATCTTTGTTGGAGAAGATTCTAGTTGACTTGGTAGGAAAGGAGCTTGGGCTGAGGGAGGGGTAGAGGGACAGTTGACCACGAGAAGGGGCGATGATTCTAGGAGTTCTAGACCCTGCCACAATGCGATTCCTGCCCATGATCCTTGCTCTGCCGGGCAGCCCTGAGCTCTGGGTGAGACGGAGGGTGCCCAGGCTCCTGTCACAAGGTGCCTTTCCCTCATGCAGACCTGGGGGGAGGGCTGAGGGGGCAGTCAACAGGCTTGCATCACCATTTGGAGCCTTCAGGTGAGAACATTTCTGGCTGAAAGTGGAGTCAAAGAAACCTCAAGGAGGCAGCGTCCCCCAGCAGGGTCCATTCTAGCTGCACAGTTAGATGCATCTGCCCTAGGCACTAGGAATGGGCTGGAGATGTCTTAAATGACAGAGAATTAGAAGTTCAAGGCAAGATGCCCTGGGATCCTCACCTAGTGGCCAACACCTGGGCTCAACCAGGCAGAAGAGCTGTGCCAGGGAGAAGCCGAATTTGGGCCAGGGTCTGGACTGGGGCACGCTGCCCCTCCTGGGTGGGGGGGGGTGAGGAGGCAGTCGGGCAGCTGGAGGCCATCAAGGCCGGAAGGGGCCTGCAGCCCTCAGGGGAGGCCGCCACCGCTACAGAGAGCAAGCTCCCTTCAGTCTTTGGCTTTGTGTGTCTCTCCCGGATGGCCCTGGAGTCTGGGGCAGGGGGGAGTCTCAAAGGGCAACATCCTCCTTTGTCTGCTTCAGCTCAAAGCCTACAGGTCCCTTTGCACATGACGTTTCCTGCAGGGCAGGACGGGACTTTCCATTCCTGGACTCCCCTCTAGCTCAGGGCTATAACATGGACCCAGGCCGGGCCAGAACTCACGATCGCCCTCCGGCAGAGACCTGCGGCAGAGACCGAGGGGGAAAGGAAGCAGAGAGAAGGCGCCGGTACCTACGAGAAGGCGGTGCCGGCTCGATTTACCTGGAACACTTCAGTCTGACTGGGCTGCTGGTGGGAGTGCTGCTCACCGCTCTGCTGACCGTGGTGCTGGCTTTGCCACTGCGACCAGACTTCTGAGGGCCGCCCTTGAAACTGCCCGCTACTTTGTCCACTTTCAGCTGAAAGATCCGACGTACAGGACACTTCCTTTAAAAGCCATCCGTGGTTCTGTAAGACCTAAGAACCAGTGCAGCTCACAGGGCCCCACATGTCTGAAAGGCATTCCGTCTATGGCTGGCTGCCCATGCCCTGTCCCCTCTTTCTCTGACTCTGATAGAAATATGCCCATCTAGCATTAGAGCAGTCAGGGGGTGAAAGAAACGGGAGCCCACTGAGGAGCGGGGCAGGCCCTGGGCTTGCCCTGGGCAGGTGAAGCCTTGGGGGCCCTCAGTGCCCTCTGTGACCAGTAATGGAGGCTCTGGGTGGACACCCGGGGCCGGAGGCCTGTGTGGGGGACCAGAGCAGGGGCAGGGAGAGGCCCTCTCAGTGGAGGGCTGTGTTGGCCTGAGAAGGGAGAAGCAGTCCCTGCCACCGCCGGACAACCCTGCCAAGGGGCACTTCTCAGTTCACAGGCTGCTCTTTAAAGGGAATCTGGCCCTGCGAGAGGAAGAGCCTCGTCTCGGCACTTCCCTGACCACTGTCCATCTCACCGCCTTTTCAGTAACTTGGCTGGAGCCGTGCATAGGGTTCCGCCTGGTCCTTCTACAAGGACAAGAGCCACACCCCTTTCCGTCTGTCTCTTTAGCTGAATGTGTCTTAGCATCAGCTTATTTGGGAGGGAAGGAAATCTGGGCCCTGCTCAGACAAGAAGAGAAGGCTTCTCGGTAAATTAATATAGAGTGAGAGCAAATCTGCTTTGTCTACAATTTACAAAGAATACCCAAATGGAAAAAGAGAAAATAGGAAAAATAAGCAAAATTTTATGTAAACCCTTTTTAAGATTATACCAAAAATAACCGGTTTGTTTTAAGGTGCAATAAGATAAACCCAGAAAAATTATTTTCTTGTTTCAAATCATTCAATAACATTTTGGAGGCAGTGGGCTCTCCGTCAGGCTCTGGGTGATGGGACAGGCCCACTGCTGGGCACACACTCGCACACACACACCACATATATACTGCCTGATGTCTAAAGGGCTTCAAGCAAATAAGTTCCCTTTAAGACCTCATCCTTAGTACTCTTCCAACTCTTTGTGATGACAACAACTGGTAAAGAGTTTTATAAAGTCAGGGAAGGGCACAATCCCCTAATTCAGCACAGAGGGTGATTTAAATTTACCATGCACATGGGATTCTGTTGTAAAAAATATGTACCTGGTAACAGCATTAGTGGGGAAACTGCATAACTGTACCCTGGGGCTTACTTTTGAAAGGATGCCCTATCAAACAGTTGATTGCTTTATGCCATTATGTCACATTGCCCTAAGAAATCTCTATTTTTGACTTATTCACCTGGAAAAGTCACCCCATCAGTGGTATGAGAAAGGAATGTAGTGGCAAGATAAGAAGAAAGGAGGAGGCTGCTGTAGTAACCTCTGTAAGAGATGAGAGTGGCTGAATTATGGAACCAAAACCAAGGTGGAGAGAGGTAGATGCATTTGAGTTATGGTGGAGGAGGGGGTGCTTGCTGAGTGATTAGCTGTGCTGAGAGGTCTGAGTGGGAAGAATTAGGATTGAAGAACTTGAGTTTTTGGCAGTATTTACAGTCCCAGCTTCAGATCCATATGCCTGTGCTTAGGAGACATGTCTATTTACTCCTCTGAAAGAAAACTTAGATTCATCATGTCTAAAACAATCATCTCACCTCCTCATAGAGGTCCATCTCAGAGGATGGCAGTACCATTCCGGAGGGAAAAATCGAGAGTTGGTTCTTTCCTCCCACTGATCCCTCAAAACCAGCCACTCATTGAACTCTGCTGAGTCCCCACTCCCCTAACACCACCTCTCATTTCCCATGTCTTCCTTCCATTCCCACTGCTCTGGGTCACCCCCACACCCAATCTCTCCCAGGTCCACCTGGTTACCCATGTTAGCTTCCTAAGCGTAGCTCACTGATTAAAAACTAATGCCACTGTTATGAAGTCAAGTCCACGTTCCTTAGAGTTGGCATACAAGGTCTTTTGACATTTGGTTTCCATCTATATTTCCAGGCCCATCTCCCACTTCTTTCTTTGTAACTCTCATCTCCTTTTACCCTAGTCATGTCACAATATTTGGATCCTCCCAAACATCACAGTCTGCACCACACCCTGTGACACTGTACATCCTTCCCCTTCTCAAGGCCTGGAGGATTCTATCATGCTCAATGGCCTAATCAAAGTGACCTTGTGTGAGAAGTCTTTGCTGACTCCCTCAGTCATTCTCTCCTCTTAGCTTGCCCATGGCCCTTATGGGTTTATGACGGCACATTTATACCAATATACCCTCAAATTGTGAGTAACTTAAGGCCAAGGATCACATCTATGCCCATCCCAGCCTTTACTGGGTATAGTGCTGGGCGCATAGGCTTCAATATCTGATGAAGGAAAGAATGAGTGCATGAAGGAGGAAGGAAGGAGGGGAGGGAGGGTGTTAAAGAGGGTAGTAGGAAGGAAGGAACATGAACCTACCATAAATACTTATGTCTACTCAAAATTGAGGCTTCCTGGGTATAGCCAACCTGTGATGAAACAAGCACACATTCTCTCATCATTCCTTCTTCAGTGACAGCCAAAGATGGATTGGGGTGGAGGGTGGTAAAGATTAGGAGAAGATTAGCTTTTTATATCTGGGGAGGATGATTCTATTAATTACAGATGCAAAGATTTAGAATGCAAATTCTTAAACTTCTGTGAAGGGATTGGGATTCTGTGAAGGAAAGGGATTGTTCTAAAATGTTTGCAATAGATATTGTGGGTACATAGGAAAAAACAAACTCATTTGGATTGCTTTGGAAATGACACACATTAATTAGGGAAAGGTCTTCGTAGTTTTGGGGGCACTGACTAAGTGCTAGGCATCATGTACTTAATACAGGCCATTTCACTTCATTTCCTCTCCACTGTGACTCTAAGAGATGGATACCATTATTCACATTTCTCTGGTAAGGAAACTGAGGTTCAAAGATGCAAAGAAACTTGCCCAACTCATGTAACTCATAAATGCCACAGCCAGGGTTTGAACCCAGATTTTCCTGACTCTGAAGCTCACGTGCTTCCATTTCATAAATACAGTATATATACTGCACACCTACTATGTACCAGACACTGAGCAGTGTGCTTCAGATACAGCAGTGATCAATACTGGCCCAATCCATTGAGAAAGACAGATGAGTAACTAGGCAACCAGAACTGTTGAGCTCTTACAAGGGAAGTAATACAACCTTGGGAGGACATGAGAGCAGGCCCTAACTCAGACTTGAGTCTTCCTAGAGGAACTTTCGAACAAGGTGCTGACCTGAAGGATGAGTTCACTGGCCATGTGATGGGGAGAGCTAAGGGGAAAGCCCTCCTTTCAGCAATGTTTTTCTGAATGGTATTAGTGGCCTCCCTAAATGATGAGCATGAACTCGAGTGTGACCTCTCCTGGATGACAGAGCACTGTGGGTTCTTAGCCTAAACTTTGGCTCTCACTGACCCACCAGAGCAGAGGGATGATGAGCAGGGGCTGCACATGGGCTGCCCCAAGACGTACCCACAGGCCTTTTTCTGGAACAAAGCCCCACTGCTCACCAGCATCCTTGTGATGTACTTATTGTTCCAAAAACCATGTGTATGGGTACAGACTATGAGCTGGGTTCTAGCCAGGCTGAATCTCTTTTGCTCTTTTGGCTTCTTGAGCAAGGTCTAGGCTGTTGGCTGCTCCAACCATGGCCGGATGTGTGGTCAGCCCAGGTCTCCAAATAGGTTGGGCTATTGGTTGCTTCTGCCTGGGCAGCCAGAGGGCTTTCAGACCAAAGGTCAGAATCTTGAGGAGTTTATAGATTCTGAGGTGGTAGAAGCAGAAGGATGAATAATCTCCTTTATATTAATTAGATATAAATCCTTTATTTTCAGTTGCTCTAACATTTTTCCTTGTGGGATTCAGCTGACTCAGAAATTGTCCTGGTTCAAGGCTCATTTGAAGTCCTGCTCGGAGGGCCTGTGCGGTTTGGTTTAGCTCAGCAATTCTGAACCAGGGATGATTTGGCCCCCTAGGGGACATCTGGCAATGTCTGGAGACATTTTTGATGATCATCAGTGGAGGGGTGCTACTGGCATCTAGTGGCTAGAGGCCAGGGATGCTGCGCAGGACAGCCCCCAACAACAAAGTACTATCCAGCTCAAAATGTCAGCAGTGCTGAGGCTGAGAAACCCTGCTGGATAAAATCAGCAAGAAGCACCAAAAAGGCAGCTTATTCACTTACAAATTCCTTCTAATCAGAAAAACCAAGAACTGCATCTCAAAACAAGGATCACAAACTGCCCAAGATTTCTGGCTAGGACCTCATCTTTACAACACTAACTAGTACAGATAGGGGTGTGGAGGGTCTATAATTCCTGAAAATTTACCAGTAAGAATGCACAGGGCTGAGTTTGGGGGGTAGAAGCTAGGAAGAGAGAGGGGGTATAATGTCTGCAAACATTTCAGGTTACTGAAACCCTATCCCCATCCTCACTGTGTTTCCCCCATCCCACTCCATCTCTAATTATTTGTCCTATTTATCATTGAAAGAATCTTCGGTCATTTTCAGAACAACAAATTCTTTCAGTCTTTCAATCTGCTGGGGTGGGTGAGGCAGGCTGGGATGGATGTGGCTCTTTTAAGGAAGGGCATTTATGTTATGGATATGATTCTTGAGATTTATAAAGGATGCTCATCCTGAGAGTTGTGAGTGTAATCTGTTGTGACCAGATTTGATCTGTTTTGATCTGCTTTGACCTACTATGACGTGTGTCATGCATGAATGAAATGCTTTAACTACCTCTTCCTAAACTGAAACTTGTATGATGAACAAGCAATGGGCATGCTTCTGCTCACCAATCCATTATATGTGGAAGCATGCTGATTAAAGAAATAATGTAATTTAGACCCAATACTGAAAGAGCATATATGCCACATTCAGAGCAAATCAGGGAACAGAAGCCTGGCCTGCCACAGCATCCTTGAGCCATTTCTCACTTGGCAACCTGCGTGCCTGGATCCCTACATTTCTCCAAGAAACATCAAATGTCAATGAGCAGATGCCTGGTGGTGGTTGAGTCAGAGAGAAACTGACCAATTTGGGGATTCAGGTCACACACACCTTTGCCAGTTATCAATGTATTACCTCTGAGCTTCCAATCCATCCTTCTTTGCCCTGCTGTGTGATACTGTGAACATTTGTCCTTTGCCAGCTGGTGCAGTTAGCCTTTGTCAGTGGAGGGTGCCAGAGGGACAGTGCAAGATATAGCAGAGGAAGGGGCTTCTCTTTCTGGTTCAGATATAGTTTTTTCTCCTCCTATAGTGTATTTACCAGCAATGTGCAGGAGGCACAGTGGCTCTCACTCTTTAGCAAGTTCCTTTACCACCCAGAGGGCTGCCTCCTGCAAACTAGCTCTAGCTGGCTGGCACTCTCCACTGAAATTCTTGGCCACCTAATGGATTTCCTAAGGATGGCTTGTGGTCCACCCATAACCTCTAGTGAGTTCCCTGGCCACCTGGTAGACTGCTTCTGTGTACCACTGTACCCTACACCCTCTGGCAAGTTTTTTCCCACTGGCAGGTTGTGCGTTTCTGAGGTAGTCTCTCCAACAAGCTCTGGAGCTCAGCCTTCATGGGGGGTGGGATCTTCTCTTCCAAGTTCTTAGTTCCTTTCTTGTCTACATTCCATCAGCCTTAGAAGTAGAAGCTGCCTCCTGCATTTTCTATTTCTGTATTCCTTAAGGTCCTCCTTTAACACCTTTAATTAGTTAAAAGTCTTCACATTAAATATTTCCTGTTCAAATTAATGACGTAGTTTCCATTTCCTGATGAGGCCCTGATGGAAACAACATCTTTTACACTTTGCTTTTTAAGGAAAGAAATGTTTGAACTTGAAAATAAATGAATTTCTTAGTTCCGCCTCTGGATGCTACATCTAAAGAACTAGATTTTTGCCGTAACTCAAATCACACTGAAATTGAAATGAAGATTGGGAACACAGATGCAAAAGCAGTATAGCTCGGGATAACTCAACAGACCTGAAATACAAGAAATGGTTTGGATTGACTCTTGAAAGATCATGGGGCAAAAACAGCATGTGGCTCATTGAAAGGATGGAACCCAGGCAGGGCCATTTTCTCATTAAATGAATCGACTCTATCCACAAAGTTATTCCAAGGAGTCCAGCTGAAGTTGAGTCACTGCTCAAAAGTGACATGTTATGCTTGCCGCCCCTTGACATCAGCCACCTGAGCTGGATGATGTTCATCCAGTTTGCCCAGCAGGCTCTCCAAAGCCCATGCTGGTTTGAGCCAGCGAGAAGGGGCGTTCCAGATGGACTTCACTGCCTCTCTGGACTCAGGATAACTAGCCGAGGATAAGTAGCCGAGGCTGGGCCCTGCAGGGTGCTGAGATGTTTCTGCACCCTTCCCTGCTCACCCAACAGACCTCAAGGCTGAACTGAAACGGTCTGGCCCATGCCCCTGGGGAAGCTACTCAGACGTGCACATGCAGGGCCAGGACATGTGCCTACTGCAGATGTAACCACCTCCTGTAGTTTCATGTCTTATGTTTATTTGATAATTAATGAAACTGTCCATTAATGGAGACTGCTCTGTTTCCTCCTCCACTCACCCATTCTCATCTCCTCTCCTCCCTGCACCCTTTTGCACTGTGCCCCCAGGAGCAGCCATCCTCGTTAATATCCAACCCCTCGGAACCTCTTCCTAATCACATACCTGCTGTTCTTTCACCTTAAGCCTGGTGTCCCTGGAAGAACCCACTTCCCTGAAGTCCTCTGGAGTGAAGGTGGCTTGTTTTCCCACACTCTACAGAGCTCGAGGTCAGGGGGGCCTGGCATCCTTAAACCTCTATGGGCCACCCGCAGACCCCCATTCTCCACCCTGAGGCGAAGCTTTCTCCCCTTCCCCAACACTTCTGCCTGTACCTGTGGCTGTCCTCTAGCAGCTTCCTCACCACAGATGATTCAGGCACTCACCTGCCTCAAGGTCTTCCTCTCCATCCCAAGACCTAGTCTTCTTTCCCCCCTCTCCTCAGCTGCCTCTCCCTGCTTCCTCACCTACTCACTCCATTACAAGCTGCCCAAACACTCCACCTGCATCCAATTCCACTCAAACTGCTTCCATCAAGGTTAACAAATGATTTATTGATGTTAAGGCCACATGAAACTTCTCAATCCTTATGTATTTTATAGCATCTTCTAAAGCTTCATTGGAAGGGTTCCACTGGAAGGACCATCTTCTGGGGCATCCAAGTCCTGCTCAATTCTAAGATGCCCTGAACGATGGATTAGATGATGATGGTTAAGTGTAAAGCAGCAGATGGGAGCACAGACTCGGATCACACCGCCTGGGTTTGAAACTTGCCCTACAGGCATGACTGCACCATTTCTCAGCTATGAGGCCTCAGGTAAGTTATTTATTTATCTATAAAATTAAAATAATTATGGTGCCTAACTCATAGGGCTATTATGAGCATAAATGAATTCCAGTGTGCAAAATGCTTAGCAGGTTAGCTGCTTTAATAATAATTATTATAATTATCTGGAATGTGCAATACCTCAAAGGCAAGTGTAAAATGTAAAAATGGCTTCTAAGTCTTGGGACCCCACTTGTGTGACTGTGTCCTGGCTGTCAGGGCTATGCAGTGGCCCCAGCCCAGGGCCTTGTCCTACCTGTGCCCCATCTCTGTCTGTATTTCAGAGCTTGGCATTTGCTTAGTGGAGATTGGACAGATGGATAGAGTTAAAGACACTGGGTCGTGGGGGAGCAGGGAAGTGGCCTGCCCACCTTTCTTGTTATGGCCACAATGAAATGCTCCTCAGCCTTGCCAAGGACGAGTACGAGTTCTCCTCCAGAGCCTCTCCTGACCCCAGCAGACACAATGGCCCCCCTGGCTTGCAGGTGCCAATGCCCTCCACGCAGGTGTTAGCTGTCACATCCATAGCACTGGCTTGCCCTCCTCTGTTTACATGTCTGCTTCCCTCGACTGTGATCTTCTCCAGGGCAGGGACTGAGTCTTTCCCCCTCCCTTTCCCCAGAACCCAGCAGGGGCCTGGCACTCGTGAATGCTTGTGGAGTAAGTCAGAACCAAGTGGGTCCCTCCTGTTTCCAGGGAAGACCCATGAGGCTTCCAGCCTACATCAGCCTGCCTTCTAGTAGGCAGCAAGGGGGTCTCTCTCGCATCCAGGTAAAGACAAGATGTAGAGAATGTTCTAACACTGGACTGCAGGGAGAAGGGAGGTCTCCTGGGACTCAGAGACTTTTGACCTCAGGGTGGTTACTGAGTTGAGCGCCTGGCTGACTTGAAAGCAACTGCCCCAGGGCATCTGCTTTCTGAAACAGGGCACCATGGTTCTTAATTTAGTTTCATTTACTAATATGACAAGGATATTTAATGGCTGAACATGAGAGCATGCTACAAATACATGGGATTAATGGCTAGAGAGACAGCTAACTCCAAGGGGGAGGGACAAACGAGGGGTCAGGAGATGCTATACCCCAGGACCTCGGGCTGAGTTGGGGAGAAGCCTGCTGTCAGTGGTGGAGGTGGGAGAGTGGGTGGGGAGCAGTGGATAACTCTGCAGCATTGGCTAGGGACGTGGAATAACATTCTCCGTAAGGCTGACTAGCAGCCTCGATAGAAACTGAGATGCTTGGGCTCAGCCTCTTGCTCCCCTGAGAATGATGGATTTTGCAGAGAACGCCCTAGGAGCCACACTCACAGCCCTGGGAGAAAAAGGGAACCAGCTTGGGTGTCTTATCAGCATCACAGCTCACCTGTCAGCCACTCCTCATATGAAATGCAACCCTGGCCTTGGGGGATTTGCTGAGGGGATTCATTAAATATGTGAACAGTGGGCAATGGCAAGGGCTCCTGAGAAATGCACCAGAAGGGGTGGTTACTTAACCCTTTATGGCCTGAGGTTTTGTTAACAAAGCTAAGAAAGATGAGGTCCCTCTTTTAATGCTAAAAAGAAAGAACTTTTCAACGTTTACTGACAAAATTTGTTATGCCTGCACCTATCCTCTAGTTGAAACAAGGATTTTTCATTTAGGGGACCAGAATGTCCTTGCAAAGGGCCATAAAGGGTTAAAATTGCATTCAAATCACCCCAGGGCACAGGAACAGAGTCCCTGGTATCTTGAAAATGATAAAGTCAAATCACAACACAAAGGTCTAAGCACCCAGGCTCTTAGGAATACCACCGGCCACATGACAGCCAGAGAGAAGAGAGGCTCTTTGAAATCTCCAGACCTTGCCCTGGGATTCCAGGAGCTGGGGGCTAAGCCCCCCAATTCAAGATGCTCAGAAAGCATTCTGCTTTCCTTGGCTCTCCCAGGAATTCTTTCCCTCATTCCCCACCTACCGAACCCTGGAGTCCTGTTGGCAAGACTGGAGTAGGCGTTCCCGCTGGGTGAGGAGGTAGCTGGGCTGGAGAGAGGACTGTAGGAAGAAGGGTCTGCCGGGTAGGTGTGGCTTGTCCCAATCCCAAAGGGAGAAGACTGAGTCTTGCCGGATTGTGATGGGATTTGCTAAAACCAGGAGAAAGCAAACAGAAGGGAAGCATCACCAGGGAGGCCTCCGCCCTGAAGCCCCAGGCTGGTCCTGCCACTGGCAGGCTCAGAAGGCAGTGACGCTGGCACAAGGCCTGCTATCAGCACAGGGTGTTTGGGCCCAAGAATCTTTGGGGCAGGTTGGGTTGAAGTGACCCCCTACCCTCTCCCTCCAGGGTTATAATGCTCTGTTTTCCCTGGTTTCCTTGGTTGTGGACGCCTTGGCACTATGAAGACAAAGAACTCCCTCAACCCAGTCAAGACAGCCTCACAGCACTACCAGGGAGCTGAGTGGGTCCTGGAGTCAGGTATTTTCACACCCTCCTTGGGGGGGGACAGAGGGTCAGAGAACTAAGGGGCTAATGCCCAACCCAGCATCTCTGCATACCTCACCCCCTTAACTGTTAGTTTCCCCAGGTCAAGACTGTGAGGCGAGAAGGCCCCTGAAAGCAGACATGGTAAACTGTTGGGGAGCAGCTCTCAGAGTGCCCTTAGGGTGGCCAGCTGTTGTCGGGGTGATCAGCTCCAGTTTAGATGGGAGGCACTTCTTGGCACCCAGGGGCAAGGCCCTCCCAGATACCCATACCTGTCCAGGGAAGGGCGGACGACTCCCTGTCCATGCCACCTGACTCTGGTTTAGCTGCCGGGAGATTTGGGACATGTTCTGGCCCGTGGAAGAGGAGGACTGGATATCATTCACTCCAGGCACATGAACCACTGA
>PVKY010011127.1:0-12203 GCA_004027775.1 Bradypus variegatus
TTTTCCCCAACAATTTCTTTGAATACTCTTTCTAGACCTTTATCCTTCTCTTCCCCTTCTGGGACACCAATGAGTCTTACGTTTGGACGTTTTATTTTATCTATCATATCCATGAGATCCATTTCGATTTTTTCAATTTTTTTCTCCACTCTTTCTTTTGTTCTTTCATTTTCTGTTCTGTGGACTTCTAGGACACTGAGACGTTGTTCAACTTCCTCTAATCTTGTATTGTGAGTATCCAGAGTCTTTTTAATTTGACCAACAGTTTCTTTTATTTCCAAAAGATCTTCTATTTTTAATTTACTCTTGCAATATCTTCTTTATGCTCTTCTATGGTCTTCTTTATGTCACATATCCTGGGCCATAGTCTTCTTGATGTCCTTTAAATCCTTTGCCATGTTTTCATTCCTCGATTGTAGTTCTTTGATTAATTGTGCCAAGTACTCTGTCTCTTCTGATATTTTGATTTGGGTGTTTGGATTTGGGTTCTCCGAATCGTCTGCTTTTATCATACAAATTAAGATTTTCTGTTGTTTTTGGCCTCTTGGCATTTGCTTTGCTTGATTAGGTTCTTTCAAGTTGTAAAAAAAAAGATACCAATCTAATTTTTCAGAAACACAGTTTGGTGGCATACACTTTAACTCACCAGCGTGCACTTTAACTAACCAGCAGATGGCGTCTGTGAGTCACCTATACCCCTCAAGTCAGTTCTCCACCTTGTCCCCAGGGTGTGTGGGGAAATGATTCTTGTGGGGTTCAGTTGGTGAACTCAGTTTGGGTGTGCTGCTGAAGCCGTCCGTCTTGAATGTGGGGCATGTGTATGGGTGGCCAGGGAGGAAGAGCAGCTTTAATATTCAAATCCCCCAGGTTCCCGGAGATTCAAAGCTGCCACAGGAGTCTAAGCCTTCATTTAATTTCAGCCCCAGACCCTCTCTCTCGCTGTCCCACAAACCACCGGACTTGGCGTAGTGTCCCTGGGTTCTCCGAGCAGGTCCCCCCTCCCAGCCACGATCCTCCAGGACTTCTGCTGAGGGAATGCCATGCTACATCACCAGTGCGTGCCATCCCTCAAGGGAAGCCCCAGGCCACTGGGCCGTGCAGGGGCGCTCTCAGCCTGATGCAAAGATGGCCGACTGGGGCATCTCAACCCCCCACTCCTTGCACAGTTCCTCCTCCCCAGCTCTGGGACAACTGGCGTGGCTCTGGGCTGTGGGCAAGGCCCCGGGCAGGAGTTTATCCAGCCCTCCGGGGAGCCAGCTGCTAGCCATGGGGTTTCTTTCTGCTTTCAGCTCTCCCCTCCATTCCCCTAGCCCCAAGGGTATCTGTAGCAGGCTATCTTCCAGACCAGACACCGAGAGTCCGTCCCAGCCCCCTCTTGCTGTGTTTTACTGCCTGGTTCCCACTATCGCAACTGCAGCTACTCCTGGGGTTTTCCCTTTTTTTTAAAAAAAAAGAGCCAGTTGGTCTCCAAACGCCAAGCCTGGCTTCCCCTCAGTTCTGTGTGGCTGTGGGTCTTCTCACTCATTTCAGAATGCAGACTCCCAGTTTCACCAAGTACATGGCCCCTGTGGTACTAGTAGACCTTGTCCAGCTGGTGCATCGCTGTAACTGGTATTCTGGGTCACTTTCTGGTTTTTATCTAGTGTTTTTCATGAAGGTGTTTTTTGCCCTGTCTCACCTAGCTGCCATCTTAGTTTCTCCAAATTTTTCTTAATGAGAAAATGGTCAATTCATCAGGAAGGTAAAACAATTATAAATGTATTTGCACCTGAAAACAGAGCCCCAAAATATATGAAGCAAAAACTGATGAGTAGAAAAAAGAAATTCAATAATTTTAGTTGGCTATTTCAATACTTCTCTCTCAATAATTGATAACATGACTAGATAGAAAATTAGTGTCTAGAATATCTGAACAACACTATCAAGTAAGTAGAAAACTTCACCTAATAACAAATATACATTCTCCAGAATAGTCCACATACAAGGTAATAAAACGATGCACAATATGTTTATAAGGATTGACATCATACAAAATATGTTCTCTGACCACAAAGAATTAATTTAGATAGCAATAATGGAAGAAATCTGGGAAATCATTATATATTTGGAAATTAAACAACATGCTTCTGAATAACTTATGGGTCAAAAAAGAAATCACTAGGGAAATTATAAAATATCTTGAACGAATAAAGATAAAATCACAACATATCCAAATTAATGGCATTCAAATAAAGCAGTGCATAGAGGGAAATTTATACCTTTAAATGTTATATTAGAAAGGAAGAAGGATTTCAAAGCAATAGCCTAAAATATAGTAAACCAGGCTTTCACTCTAGGAAACTGGAAAAAGAGGAACAAGTCAAATGCAAAGTAAGCAGAAGGAAGGAAATAATAAAGACCAGAACAGAAATCAATAAAATAGAAAACAGCAAAACAATCGAGAAAATCAATGAAACTGACAGTTGGCTCTTTGGAAAGATTTATGAAATTGATAAAATTTTAGCAAAATGACCAAGAAAAGAAGACACAAATTACCAAAATTAGGAATCAAAGAAGGAGCATCATTACAAACCCTACAGAAATTTATAAGATTATAAAGGATTATTATGAATGACTTCATGACAATTTGACAAATTAAATGAATGAACAAATTCTTAAAACATTAGAATTTACCAAAATTGACTCAAGAAGAAATAGAAAACCTGAATAGTCTTATGTCAAGGAAATAAATCTTTAATTGAGTTATTAATAATAATCTTACCAAAGGTAAAGTCCAGGCCCAGATATTTATACTAGTGAATTCAATCAACACAAAGAATTAATAATACCAATCCCACATAAACCCTTTTAGAAAACAGATAAGAAATAACTTTTAAGTTCATTTTTATCCTGGTAACAAAGTCACAAGGAAAGATATCACAAGAAAACTACAAACCAGGCAGTAGACTAACCATAAAAAGAAATATACAATTACAAATTTTGATAAGTACTTTAAAAGAAGTGTAGGAAGTGTGAGAACATAAAAGAGATTTGACCTGATTTCAGGGTCAAAGAAGACTTTACTAGGGAAGTGCCTGAGAAAATGCCAGTTAGGCAGCATTTTGAGATATGAGCAGAGGTAGTTAAGTACACACAAAGGAATGTTCAACAGACCCGTGCAGGAGAGAATGATGAGAGGACAGTAAAGCCCACAAAGCCAGTAGAGTGAGGAGGACAAGGAGGAGATGGGAGGAGGGAGGAAAAGATGGGAGGAGGGAGGGAGGGAGGGAGGAGGAGGGGGAGAAGAAGAATAAGAATGAGGATGGGGGCGCTTGGAGTGTATTGAAACCAGGGCAAAAAGCAGGGAAACTATTTAAAGGGCAAAGGCAGTACCCAGGTGAAAGATGAACAGGGTAGGGGTGGTGGAGACCCAAAGAAGTGGATAAATTTGTGATGTATTTTGTCAGTAGGGACCATAGGACCTGAGGATTAAGTTTGACTAGCATGGTAAGAGCACAAAGTCAGCTACTCTCTTCATCAAGATCAACTGATGGGCTTATTGAAAAGTAGCAGAATTTCACCCCTAAATATTCAAAAGCCCTCATAGTGCCCAAGGCCCACCGCGCATTCTTGCTACGCAAAGTGCATGCACAAGGCTCAGTTCCCCGGCCCGTGTAAGAGACTCAGGCAACTTCCTCCCAGGAATAACACTGTTTCCTGGGCAACACCATTGTCGGCCGCACTGGGCGGGGAAGGGGTAACTATGGACAACCGCTGGAAGAGAACTCCGGAAGAGGGAGAGTCAGAGGGGAAAAATGGGCAACACGTGCCGTAGTCTCAGCCATCGCGGGTGATTCGAGGGTCCGCACGAAGCAAGAGCCAAGGGTGGGAGTGGCCGGAGAGAGCGCTTGTGATTGGCGGGCCAGGCTGCATTTTGAACCGCATAGGGTTCTGGGTAGCAAAGGTCTTGGAATGGTCTTAACCGAAAGGGGGAGGGGGAAGGCCGCCAACAAACGGCTGAGCTCATAATCCCCGCCGAGGCCAGGTCGGGGCGTCCCCCTCCCCCCATGGAGAGAGCCAGGCCGGAGCCGCCGCCTCAGCCGCGCCAACTGCCGCGGTCTACACCGCCGCGCCTGTTGCGACCCACCCCGCCTCCGCTGCCGGTCGAGGGCGCCTCCTCTCGGGCAGCCGCCGAGACCGCTCCGTCGCCGCCCACCCCGTGCGCCGCTGCCATTGCTACCATGGCCTCGTCGTGGGGTGATGCCCCGGCGTCGGGCATACCGCCGGCGGCACGGCGACTGCTGCAGGTGAAGCCGGAGCAGATGTTGGTACTGCCGCTAGGGCCACCGCCACCTCAGACCCGGGAGGAGGTTGCCGCCTCCGCCACGCAACCGCAGTTGCTGCAGTTGAGGCCGGAGCTGCTGTTGCTGCCGCCACCGCCCACGTCCGAGGGCGCCCCCTGTAGGCCGGAGTTGCACCCGGTGCACGCCCGGGCGCTGCACGTCAAGGCGGAGAAGCAGGATACCGGGCTGGGCTTGGATCTGTCGGTGGGACCTAGGAGGGTCGTCGAGGCGGGCCCCAGGGCCTCCAGGGCGAGCATGGTTGAAGTTCCCGGGCCGGCCCTGGACAACTGCCAAGGGGACGAAAAGCAGGGCCAGTTGGAGGCGGAGGAGGTCATGAGGGACATAGCTAAAGGCGGCGAAGGTGAAAGTTTGGCGGCCATCAGAGGAGTCATCAAAACCGAGGAGCCCGAGAGACTCCGTGAGGATTGCAGGCTGGGTACGGAGCCCGCATCCGATGGCTTGGTCCATGGCAGCAAGGAGGTCATCCTGGCTCAGCCGTCCAGTGCCTTTGGGTCTAATCAGCAATATCTCAGGATCCCTTTGACTCTCCACACTGTTCCCCCTGCGGCCCGGATCCAATTTCAGGGACCTCCGCCTTCAGAGCTGATACGATTGACCAAGGTCCCCCTGACATCAGTGCCTATTAAAATGCAGTCCTTATTGGAACCTTCTGTAAAAATTGAAACCAAAGATGTCCCGCTCACCGTACCTCCCTCAGATGCAGGTATTAGACGGCAGGGGTATCTGGTTTTCAAAACTTCGTCTATGTTGCCTCGTAGATGACATGTCAGCAGTTCAGAAGCCTATACTAGGAAAATAAAATCATGGAACTGATTGTTGTCAGGGCAAAGTCTTCACAGGTATCACTCCTGATTGACTTGTACATATACCAATAAAATACACTAACAAATTCAGGATTCCACAGTATTTTTAAAAATCTATTTTAAGACCCAGTAAATGATGAAATTTAGAAATTTAGATATGACCAACGTTTATATACAAAATATAAACATTCTCGTTAACATAGAACTCAGTTATATGCTACAAATAATCAACACTAAAAATATTGTACTAGAGCAGCATATACTTTTACTGGTATCAAGAAATGGAAGAAAAAATGGAGTTTAATGAAGAAAATGGTTAAAATTAAAACAGGAAAGAAACCCATTATAGAGGCTATCTTTTAAAAACTGATCAATAAACATTTTTCTAGGAGAAAACAGTACATGATTAAATTTAACATTTATAGTATTTCTTTTTAAAGCTAAGGACTTACAGAAATGTTAAAATACTGTAGAATAAGCTAGAAAAAAATTATTTTCAAAGAAAAGTCTATACTTAAAGCAGGAAATAAATATTTTGTTTCTATCTAGTATTTCCAAATATGTACTTAGCAAATTCTTAGCTTAAGATTCTGCTCAGACAGAACACTGCGTGTAAATATCTTGGAAGCTCATATTAATCTTCAGTTCACCTTTTCATTAACTTTCGTATTGTTTTGTTCTTATTTTCTTTTCTGGTCCTTCCCTCTTCCCCATCTCTTGCTTTTGTCTTTTGTTTTTAAACTTTGTTTTTATTTTCTAAAGGAAAGGAAAAGCTTGCTTTATACTATTATTTCATCTGTTGCAGCTTTTTTATTTTATACATCAAGTAACCCCAAAATAAAGAGAAACAATATAGGAAGTTTACAGACATTTGTTTTTGATGAACAAATAAGAGATGTGAATGTAGTCAATTCCCTTATTGTAATTTCAATGGGCTCTGTGACTCTTGATGAGTCACTCTATTTTTCTTTTATTTTTTGCCCAGAACATGGGACTAGTGATGACCACCTTGATAGGAGCTTCATCCTCCTAAGTGGGATACAACTAATATAGTATTATAAGTATTTTTGCTTGAATTGGCTTTACAGTGGCATATAAATAAGTTCCTTTAAACAATTAGAGAGCACCTACCTAGTGCTAGGCTTAGGTCTTGAAAAATGCATCATTCCTGCCCTCTAGTGATAGAATACTTTTAATGGGAAATAAACAATGTTAATTGTTTTTAGAGGTATTAATAGAGTTCAAAGAAGTACTAAGCCAACAGTTTATTGTGTCTTCAAGTAGCATATTCTCTCTGAGGAAAAAGAGATTCATTCCAAGCTACAGTTTAGAATGCTGAGTTCAGGGATTATAAGGAATTCTGGAATACCAGCAGTTCTTTGGCTATATTGAAGTGTGTATTTTCTCCAGATATTTAAAAAGTAAATATAGATGGAGGTGCACTTTGCTTTAAAATTGTGTGGGTGTGGCACATTAATTTAGTCTCTTAATTTTTGTCATGTAGGAATACCAGATACACCCTTCGGTAAGGACAGAAATGGTCATGTGAAGCGACCCATGAATGCATTTATGGTTTGGGCAAGGATCCACCGGCCAGCACTAGCCAAAGCTAACCCAGCAGCCAACAATGCAGAAATCAGTGTCCAGCTCGGGTTAGAGTGGAACAAACTTAGTGAAGAACAAAAGAAACCCTATTATGATGAAGCCCAAAAGATTAAAGAAAAGCACAGAGAGGAATTTCCTGGTAATCAAACAAAATGAACAAAGCCTTTTTTCTAATTTCTTTTAAATTAATTTATTTAGGTAAAGATTAGGTTAGGTTGAAATTGAAAGGCAAGAATGTGTAATTTTTTTCTAATCTGGTACATACAATAGAGAATAATGGCTAATATTAGAGTAATGATTGAATTCATAGTGGGCATAAGTTTACTTAAATAGAACCAAGCAGGGGGATATCTGGTCTCACATTTATCAACTAATGCAAATCAGGGGATATATAGTTTTACTGTCGTTAACACAGAAATAAACTTGAAGCTCCAGAGTTCTTGCTTAACTCTGAATTGTTTCTATTTTCAGACACACAGTAACATATAATAAAGTTCTCTTAATTTTCATTTGGATGACTGGAAAAAGCTGAGATTTTTTTCTAGCCTATAATTTTGCAAATGTACTAGAAAATGAGGTGTTAAACTCATAGCATTAGAAAAAACTATGCAGGCTACAGCTGCCACAATCGCACTCTTCTGACCATGGAAGAAAATTGGGTTCTTGTGGCGTTGGACATTGCCAATTCTAGAATGATTCTTACTGAACTAGGCATAAAAGTAGTAGCCAGTCATTAGTGACCATTGCACTGTAAGATTCAGACAATTGTGTCTTGTATAAAGCAAGGAAACAGGAGCTGATGAATAATGTCTTACTGGGACTTGGTTTTTTGTAGGTAGAGGAAAGGCTTCGGGATTCAAGTTCAATGGCTTTGATGCTGATTCTACTACAAATTCAATATGTTTTTGGATATAAGACATTTGACCTTGCTCTTCCAATTATGGATTACCACATTGGCCACTAGTTAGGAGATACATGGATATGTATGTTAAAATGCACAGAGGTAGTATCATAGGCTGGGAAGGATACCTTAGACAATAACTTATTTTTAAAATCTTTGAAGTGCTTAGTATTTTTAATATGAAAAAACTAAGGTCTATACATTTAAATTAAAAATACTCTATCTTCTTCTATAGGTTGGGTTTATCAGCCTCGTCCAGGGAAGCGAAAACGCTTCCCTCTAAGTGTTTCCAATGTATTTTCTGGTACCACACAGAATATCATCTCTACAAATCCTACAACAATTCATCCTTATCGCTCACCTGTCTACTCTGTGGTTATTCCCAGCTTACAGAACACCATCACTCATCCAGTTGGTGAGTTGATTTTACAGTAGATTATTAATTTTTTAAATAGCTGCTTGAAAATTTTATCTCTAGAAATTTCATTTCTGTTAGACTTAAGAATTTAAAACAGCAAAATTAAGAAAAATAAGAGAAAAAGTGAGAAAATTAAATTGGAGAAGGAAAAATTTCAGTAGATTTCAAAGCACTTAGTTTGCAAGTCTAGCAAATATTCATGAGTAAAACCTCAGATCTTTTAAGGAAATCAAGATGAGCACATAGATGAAGCAGATACTGCAGGAAATGACTGAAGTAAATCAGCAGGAAATAGAAGTGTCTTTTTACTATCAGCATGAAAGAATGCCTTGCTAATGGGATTATGAGGCATTGTGTCTGGAATTTAGTAATGACTGATCTGTTAAGATCATTCTCTAATTGCTCTAGAAAAGCAATAGAAGTAATGTGTTTTATATCAAGTATTTTTTTGGATTCATATTGTCTTTCCCTTAATTTTTCCTCTATTATCAATTCTTTACAACATTTTTGTCTTTTGCTTTTAAGAACCCAAAATTGAGAACCTAGTTAATAACTTGTTATATATAGTGCTATCATCATTGGTTTGTTTTTCCAGAACCCATTTTAACCACCTCTTAGGGAGAGCATTATACATTTCACTAAATGCTATTGCTTGTTCTAAAACTACTTCTCTTTCCAGGTTCCACCTCCTCAAATTATTTCTGTAATAAGGCCATTCCTATGTGCTGAAAAGTTTAGGTATCTTGGAAATTGAGTTATTAGAATCTTATGTATTTTCATTGTTTTTTCCCCATGTATCATTTTACCAGTTGATAGCAACAAAGCCATATTCAAGATGTCTAGGCTCGAGAGAGATACAGAAACCTGATCCTATAGCCCTGTTCTCTCCCAGCATAGGCACTCTCACCCCTCACTATCGGTAGCATCTCCTTTAATCCCATTTTTCAATCTATGTTTACTGTAAAATCTTTACTTGTCTGCACAGTTACTTCTGATTTCTGTTTTTATAATATATGTTTCTTCTTTTTATCCTTCTTTCCAAGGCCTCCCCTTAATCTGCCTCTACCAGCCATTAAATGCTGTGCTATTTTCCATTCCCAGAAACAAATTATCAATGTTCTATTTGAGGTGGCTGCCAGTTTTACACAATAATATTAATTTTATGCAAACTAGAGCAAAGTTGTTGGGTGGGTAGAAATTGGAAATTTTTTTTTCTAACATTGTTAGGGTTCTTGAATCCATGAGGTTGTATTTAAATATGGCAGGCAGAATTATATGAAGCATTTCAGAGCCATACACAGCAGGAATCAAATCTGAGGCAAGATAATTATTTTTTGTTTGTTCGCTTTATTTATAATATCCCTTATATCTGGTAATATCTAGTGTTAGTAAAGATTCCTTTATTGGATCTCAAATGATGAACAGAGCATATTATCTTATAAGCATAAATTGGGAATTATTTTCCCAGGTATAGATTATAACAATTAATGATGAGATTTATCTGCTACTGTTCTCCCTAAGTAGTTAGGTATGATTTTTCTCTTACGGAAAATCACCAGCTTTTCGGGTGTATAAAACATGCTCAGCAAGTCATAGTGTCCAAAGTCATCACTTCCAATAGTTGGGGGTTATGTTGAAGACCCAAAAATGCCCTGATAGAGATGCCATTTGTTCCTAATTGAGCTAAGAGTTTCTCAATTCTATTTGGAGTTTATCTATACTTCTTAAATACATGCTACCCAGCCCTACTGATTTATTTACATTCATTTTGTCAATTTGGATCAGAATATTTTGTAAACTTGCCATTACTATTGTTGATCTAATATTCTTAACCTATCGGCTTTGAAAATTAATAAGGGTTCAGAAATCTTCTTAAGGTCTTATTTAGTAGGAAGGGGTTTAGTGAATCTGTTCTCTTTTCACATATCTTTTGTACTGTAATGACTAAGTAATTCCACTCGTTATTCTCTTCTTGCTTTAGAAGTATTTAAAGAGTAAATTAGTGTGGACTTGGGGATCCCTCAGATGCGGCTCTTTCAGATTTTTTTTGGACTCTTTAGTTCTTATTTGCATCCTACTTATAATCCTTCTGGCATCTCTGTTTTACACACTTGGGCAAGTTTTTTCATTTCAAAAATAAACTTTTCCCTTTCAGTGGGCTCTTTTTGAAATGGCCACTTAGCCATAGCAACTTTCTGATTTTGAGGCATATTTTTTTCTTCTGGATTTTTAGCATTACAAGCTTCATTTTTCTAGGAATTTTTTATTTTAGTCATCCCTATCAGCCTTTTTTCCCTAGTCAATATCTATACCTTCAAAATCGAATAACCCCAGGGTGGATTTTTTGCCTTTTTTCTTTAGTAACAATCTTAAATTTAGATATTTAGATATGTGATCATTACAGCATGAAATTTCATATATAGAATTCATAAATTTTCTAGTAGTTTTTCTCCAATATTTGTTCTCCATCAAGCTAATTGCATTTTACTCTGTATTCTATTAGAACTTTTTGTTCTAGTAGGAAATCATTTGTCCTTTTTTAGATTCTTCCCATCACAGTTTTATCTCATTTTATCATGTTTAATCAATCTGTTTGAAATCTGGCAATGTAATTTGGTAGTCTCCCTCATTTCAGTGAACATTTCCATTTCAGATGTCTTCTTAGTCTAGAGTAAATTCCAGTGCTTGCCTACATGTCCCACCACCACTACCCAATGTTTAGTAAGTACCTGATATAATGGGTCAAGCGCTGTGCTAGGGACAGAATACATAGACATTTTCATGGTCTCTGCTGTCAAAGAGTTCAGGAGGTGGTTGTAGAAAGAATAGATATAAACGAAATAATTTTACTATTTGTTTGATAGAATAGATATTACCTTTCTTGCCTGGTGTTATTTTTATGTCTTGTGCATTATGCTTACTCTGTCTCTCACATTTAATGCCACATCCCCAGCTTTTCTCCTTTTTCTAGTATCTGAAAGAATTTTTAGCATGATAGTCCAGAGTTCTCTTTAGATACCTTTCATTTATCAAATGCCTTTGATGACAGTTATGCCGGCATCCTCATTTTATGTTACACATTCAGATTTGTTTGTTCTATTTTAAAAGACTTTTAGAACTTTGATAGAAATATTTATTTTAGCCCGGCTTTTAAATATCGCTTTGTACATCTGCTAACTTTCTAGTTAGGCTATTTTATCTACATTTTACTTCTTAAGCCTGAATTTGTAAATTTTTAGTTAAAAATATTTACCACTATTTAAATTTTTTGATAGTAGATATATGGTGCCATTTCGGTTTATATACCTCTTCTTGCTTAAACAAAACAAGACAAAAACCTCCATGATTCTGATATTGTTAAAATAAAAAAATAATAATAAATTTTAAAAAAGAAGGTGTCCTTCTTGTTTCTGCCTTAGGTCCATTATAGCATAATGTCATATCCATGAGAAACACTAACCTGGCTCAAAAATTCCTTTAAAGTGATACAGTTCTCTATTGCAGGTGTTCTTGAGGTGGCAGGGAAAGAAGAATCACATGGTTCAACATATAGTAAGTCTCCCTGAGGCTCCTTTCTCACTACCTTTCTCTGTCTCCAGGGTCCCACTTTTCTTAGTAATTGCCTAACGCTGCTTTTGGATTTTTGCATTCCCTACTTCTGGCCCTATGTTTCTTGTTCTATTTCTCTCTCTTATCTCTTCACCCCTATTTCTTTCACCTCAGCCACATGCCGGTCCTCTCTTTCTTACTACCTCCACACAACTTTTTCTTGTAGAGAAATTTGGTCTGTCCTCAGTTTCTTCTAATCTCTGCTTCTTCACTGTTCATAGCAGTCACACAACAAAAGTCTGCTTGCGCCTTTTGTCCATTCAGCACATCCAGTGGATTCCTCCTCTCTGGGAGTGGGTGGTGGGAGATTTGCAGGAATTGCTTAAAAGTATAACTTATTTTTTCTCATGTTCCTGTCATACTAAACTACTGTAGATCTAAAATTATTCTCTGTACATCATGTAATGATTAGATAATACTGGATATGATTTAAAAACAACTAAAGTTTATTTTCTACCCATGTAAATTTCAAAATGGGTGTATCTGGTCAGTAGATATCTCTCTTCCAAGAGGTGATTCATGGA
>PVKY010011128.1:0-12205 GCA_004027775.1 Bradypus variegatus
ATGATTATGTGAGAAATCCCTTAACTCTTGTTTCTAAGACAGGTAAATCAAAGGGGAAGCTGAAATGATGCTATCAACCCTTCAGATTCAAGCAAGGCAATCAGTATTAATAACTGAAAAGAAGCTCCCCATCACCATGGCATCTTACATGTGCTGAAGTTTATGCCTCTTAATACCCGGAACTGTGCCTGGGCTAACATTTCAGCTTGTCAAAGCTAAGGGAGAGACTTACATTTAATATCTTGTATCAGAAACAGCACAAACTCTACACTAGAAAGACCAGGACTATTGAATCCTGCAGTCGGCATTCAGGCCTTACTTCGCAACTGGGTTTCAATCTTATGAGAAGGCAGAACATTGGAAAATTGCAGTCTGCCAGGTAGGTGTGCCTCAGGGCAGAGCCCAGCCCACCTCCACCTGCAATGGCATCCTCCGCCTGCACTGAGTGGGGGAGCCAGGTCCCAAGCTCAGAACTACCCATATGCATCTTGAAAATCAGGTCCAGGAAAGAACTGTTAGGTTCTTTTGTTCTGTTTACCACCAGAGTCTCTCCAACCTCAAATGAGGACTCTGAACTACCAACTGATGAAGTAGGGACTTGTAAGAAATGTGGAGCCATACCCAGTAGAGAGCAGGCAATCCAAATATATTTGCTGAATGAACACCTTTTAGGGGCATAGATGATTCTTACTGTACTGCTTGTGCTATTTCCTGTGGTGAAAAATGTTTTCCTGAGTCAAACCCTCTTTCACAGAGGTAAATCTAGACATTCAGAGGCTGTAGAGAGCAAGCAAACTCCCAAGTTAAATCGCAGGGGACTAGACAAAGAGAGGCGGAGAAATGGACTTACCTTGCACAGCTACACAAGTGGTAAAACAGAAACGAAGAGTGCATCTTTGCCGTCACCATGGCCACCGCTAGAGGCCCCTGGGAGTGCCAGCTATAGGATCTTGGCCAATTCCTTAAACCCTAGAAGCATCAAGTTCCCCATCTGTAAAATGGCGGCATGTCTACCCTACAGGCTTCCATGCGGAATTAAATGAAATAATGTATGTCAAGTCCCAAGTTCCTGACCCATTACAGGCACTCAGTAAAGGGACACTTTATTAAAAGCAGAACTCCCCCTAACTTAAGGACCTGCAGTCACTTCTGGGTACCCAGCTGTCGGGCTACAGGAGCTCCTGGAAGGAGGCGCGGTGGCATTACATGCTCTCACCATCCAGGATACAGAGACTCTATTCAGAAGAACAAATGTATTCTTACTCCTTAAAATTCAGTCCTTGGATGACCCTCCCCTGAAGAGATGCTCTGGAAAACGCCGTCGGGTGTGGCCAGTGTCCATAAGCCCTTGTGCATTTATAAACATGCTTCTTCCCACAGGCTTAAAAGCCACCAGTTAGGAAGCAGTCCTAACTGCTTATTTGAACCCTATGGGAAACCATTTATTTCAGCTCAGATGTATTTCTAATAATCAGGAAAATGCAGACCCTTCAGTGTTTGTACTAAACATGGCACATTTTGTGATGTTACTTTAGTGCAGTGGTTTTCAGTGTGGTCTCTGGTCCTGCAATTATCAACATCATGTAGAAATGCAACTTCTTAGGCCCCAACCTGTGCTGGTTTGGGTGTATTGTGTCCCCAAAAACGCCATGTTCTTTGATGCAATCTTGTGGGGCCAGAGGTATTAGTGTTGATTAGGTTGGAATCCTTTGATTGTTTCCATGGAGATGTGACTCAATCAACTGTGGGTGAGACCTTTGACTGGATAATTTCCATGGTAGTGTTACCCCACCCATTCAGGGTAAGTCTTAGCTGAATCACTGGAGTCCTATAAAAGTGTTCACAGACAGGAGGTGCTGCATCCAAGAGAGACAATTTGAAGAACGCACAGGAGCTGAGAGTGGAGCTGGAACACAACCTGGGATCAGCAGATG
This sequence comes from Bradypus variegatus, assembly GCA_004027775.1. Classification (NCBI taxonomy): domain Eukaryota; kingdom Metazoa; phylum Chordata; class Mammalia; order Pilosa; family Bradypodidae; genus Bradypus; species Bradypus variegatus. The sequence continues at coordinate 1,935 of PVKY010011128.1, forward strand.
CCAGCTGCGTGCCTTCCCAGCTAACACAGGTTTATGGATGCCATCGGCCTTCCTTTGGTGAAGGTACACTTGTGTTGATCCCTTCATTTGGACATTTTTATGGCCTTCAGACTGCAACTTTGTAACCAAATAACCCCCCTTTATAAAATCCAATGCATTTCTGGTATTTTGCAGGAATAGCAAACCGGAACACACCCCAACCTACAGAATCAGAATCTATAGGGGATGGGGCTCAGCAATCTGTTTTCACAAGCCTCCAGGTGATTCTGATGCTGCTGCAGTGGATGCTGGTGGAGTTCTGCCCAGATCCCCCAGCTGCTGTGCACTGCCCCTTCTCTGCAGCATTGCCCTTGGCCTTGCCAAGGAGGCTCTCTCCTGCCCAGCTCCAACCCCTACCCACCCAGGGCAGACCTTGAACAAATGACCAAGTAGCCCCTGGGCCTCAACCTGGTTCTGCTGTGCAATTCAGGTGCCTGAGCTAGAAGTGAAGCTAGACTCCAGAGGGAACCTGTCTCCTGCTCACTGCCTTCCCCCTCCTGCTACCACGTGTCCCTTCTTCTAACAGTTCACCTTCAATAAATCACTTGCACAAGACTCCCAGTCTCAGGCTCTGCTTTGAGGGGACCTGATCCAATGATTTTCACAATCTCCAAATCTTTACTCACTGTTATCAGAACATACCTGTCCACTAGCTCTGCAACCAGTTCACCCAGCACAGTTCTAAAAATCAGCACCCCTGTACCTAAGATCAGACAAATGGGGGCTTAAAAGATGCAGGAGCTAGAGGACCCCCCTGGCTGGCAGTCGTATCAGATCTTGTGATGGTTAATTTTTGGTGTCAACTTGGCTGGGTCACGGTGACCAGCTGTTTGGTCCAATACTGGCCTAGATGTTGCTGTGGAGGTGTTTTGTATGTGGGATTAGCATTTACCATTAGCTGACTCTAAGGTTACCCTCAGTAATTTTGGTGGGCCTCATCTCATCAGTTGAACAAGGACTTTAGAGCAAAGAACTGATATTTCCAGAGGAAGAAGCAATTCTGCATTAAGACATCAGCTCCTCTCAGAGTTTCCAGCCTGCTGGCCTCCCCTGCGGATTACAAACTTGTCAGGCCCCATAATCACATGAGCCAATTCCTTAAAATACACCTCTTTAAATGCAAGTGTGTATGTGTATGTACACACACACACATATATATCCTGTTGGTTCTCTTTCTCTGGGGAAACAGAACTGAATCCTCTTTTTCATAGTTCAGGGAGTTTAGCTCCTGATATGGTATGGAGTGGTGGCAAGAGACAACTTGGGCTCAAATCCAGGCACCACCATATGCCAATTGTGTGAACTTGGGCAAGAAACCTACCTCTCTCTGCTTCCTCCCAACAAAGGAGAGGACAACAGTGCCTATGATGCTAAGTTTCATGAGAATGAACCGAGGCAGCACACCTGCCATTTGCTGTGTGTCCCTGAGCAATTACGTAAGCGCTTTGCTTGACTGTTGGGGCTTAATTATGGGACTTACCTCAGAGGGCTTTTGAGAGGATTCAAGGAGTCACCCAGGCACAGTCCTTAGCACACGGTGCCCAGAACACAGTATAAACTCAATCAACAGGAGGTGTCCTCACAGCGTGCACAGCTCTCCCACGCCGGCCAGGGGGCTTCCATTGCCTGGGGGCCCCTTTTACGTAAAGAGCCGGTTGCGTCTCACCACTCCAGTGGCTTTTCGTTTTCTTAGTTCTGAGAAGTGGATTTTACGATAAGTCTTCATAAATCGAAATACCCTGTGCATTTTCCTTTTTTGGTAGAAAATAAATCTGCAGCCCCAAGGGGCTTAAAACAACCTTTCTTCAAGAAAATGCTTGAATTTGCCAGTGGATTTAGCATTTGGAGCTCCAGCCCCTGGCCTGTGACAAGGCTCACAGCACAGCCATGTCGGTGGCACAGCTCCTATGCCAGGGCCATCGAATCTGAAATCAACACATACTCACTGTAGGACAAGTGTTTGCATAATCACAAGCCATTGCTTGCTTTAGATCTTGTGTCCCCTGGCCCTGCAAAATGTCTCTGATAGCTTGAGACATTATTTTTACTATGCAATATTACTTAACGATTAATTTATAAGTAATCAAAGAGGTGAGAAAAAAACATACGTCCTTTTGTCATCAGTTATAATAAACTAACTTGAGGAATTAAGTCCCATTTAATCCAAAGTGAAAGAAGAGATGAACATGAAATGAAGCCCTGCCAGCTTGGCAAAGGTGTGGGGCTGGCACCAGACCCGAAAGTGATAAGAAAAGGTCGGATGTGCCTCCTGCCGTGTGGTCAGGAAGCAGGCGATAAGCAAACAGCCCTGGAGGCTGGGCACTGGGGATGGATTTATCTAGGGACTTCTCAGCCCTTCAGCCATGGCCAGACTGAAATTCTGTGAGCTGCACCCCTGAGGCCCAGAGTGTGAAGCCCAGGGCTGCCAACTCCCAGCGCATCTGTGCTGTCACCTGGGAGCGGGCAGGAGCCTGCACGGAAAGACAGATGAAGATGTGTCTCCAGAGACCTGTGACCTCAGAAAATAAGATGCCACGACACCATTATTTTGCTATTTTTTATAACATTTTATAACTCATAAAACAGTGCTTGTATAAAAAATTCACAAAGTTGCTAGAGAGCATATAATTTCCAAAAATGTCCTGGGATTTTGTTACATTCAGTTTTCTAAGGATGCACTCAAATCAATGGTAAAATGCAGACGTTGTGATATTTCATTATCTTTGGTAAAACTATGCTCATTATTTTGTCTCCTCACAGTATTTACTCTGATATCCACTTTGTGCAGGGTCTGCTATTCTAGGATGTCAGAAAAACATTAAGGCTGGATCTACAAGAGGCGAGTATTTCCAAAGAGCAGTCACAGTCCCTTGGCCCCGTCCCCACCTACACAGACAATGAGCGCCCGATGATCACCCACCAGGCGTCTCGAAAAACCCCCTCAATCGGGCAAGAAGCCAACATGTGGGAGAACGGGTGGAAACTAAGGCCATCTTTTACGCTGTGGTGAGGTCAGGCCAGCGACTCGAGTATCTAACAGCTGACACATCCACTGCTCAGTAGATCCCTTGGTTGGTGATTGCTGCTGACGTGGTGCCCCTGCCCCCCCCCGAACTTAATAGGCGGGGAAGGTGTGAGGCCAACGCTGGAGGGGGAGGGGCCTGCAGGTGCCCCCGACCCCGGACACGGCTTTATTCCCTGTCGACCGCTTGTTGTCATGGAGACACAGCAAAGTGAACCGAAGCAGGATGAGAACACACAGTACATTCATGACTATCCTCATACATTCTTTAAAAATGAACTAACAAGAGAAAACGATGAACACTATCACCTACTGTGCCCAACTACTTTACTTAACATCAGAATGTGTCTGTGCTAATTCTTTAGTCCTTGGGGAAAAAAATCCAAAAGTCAAACAAGTAAAAATCAAAGAATTTAGATGGGAGGTGGGTGGGAGGGGAAGGGGTCGTGAACAGATCTGACGGAACACGGTGAATTTTGAAAAATAAGTATTTTTTTTTTGTTTTGTATTTCTATTGCTTCATGTTACAAAATGCCCACTGGAGACACCCTGTATGGAAGGGAAACTGAGGAACCCATTCAGATGGCATACCAGAATGTGAAGTGCTCCCTGACAGCTCCCAACGTGTGCCCACCTCTCCTCACTGACGGGGACTTGGAATTTTGGAGGAAGAAGCCCTACATAGGGAAGGCATTAAGGAAACAACCAAAATACAGTTTCAAAACATTTAACATTTTTTTGTCTAGGTTACAAAGAGAGAAGTAATTCCTAGAACCTGCTGATTTCCCCAAACATGAGTTGACAGGATTTTTGTCCCTTGATTATTAATAAGTGATTGTGCTTCTGAAGTTGCGGGGTCACATTCCTTTTGGAAAGCAGGGCAATTTTCACATGGCTTTGAATCCTCCTGGATACATCCTAGAGACCAGAACAAACTCCACAGCACCCCTTTCCCCCAAACCAGCAGGTGTGGCAGGGCGAGGGTGCCCATGCCATCTTTGGGCAGGGAGTGCATGTGTGTACATGCGTGCGTGCATGCATGTGTTGGAAAGACTAAGGCATAGAGAAAGGCCCAAATGGGGGGAAAATGGGAAACTTCTGGCTGCTCCCGTTCCTTCTTCTCTGAAAGGCACAAAGAAGTGGAACTTGGTATTCATGTGGGTCCCTTCACCTCACTTAAGGTTTTTCAGTAGGAATGTGTGTGTGCACGTGCAGCTGGGCGTGGGTCTGTGCAGTCGTTAAATCCCTGTGCGTTTCTAAATCTCAGTAACAGAGATTTGCAGTTTCAACAGGAAACGTGTAACATTTAAAAACAAATTCATTAAAGTTATGTCAACAATATTTCATTGCTCAGAATCCTGTTGCTTTTTAAAATGCCTACTGGGTGCAAGAGGCAAAAACTGTGTCATACAGTGGTGTAGGAAGTCCTTCTCAGCTACACAATGAAAATTTACAGGTTGTTCCTATTAATTCTACGTTCTAAGGTAGCAAACTATCCAGCCATTAGGTTATTAAACTTGTCTCCACAAGGATTTTATAACTACCCTATATAATTCAATTAATTTTCCAGGTTTCTGGCATGATGCATTCAGTTTGGGGTAGACTGTTTCCTTTCCTTCTTAGGCGTTTGGCCCCCAAAAGTTAGGTAGGTCAAAGACTTTTTTAAGCACTTAACCTTTTGGGGAATTTCAGTGTTCTCTGAGAACACACTGTTGGCCAGAACAGTTTGACCCAACCGATCCCAGGTCACGGGACGGGCCAGGTGTAAGACAGCAGGATCTTCTAGGGAGTCAGAAGGGAAAGCTGAGTGGACTCCAGAAAGGGACGTGGGAGCCCTGTTTGAGATGACCTGTGTCCTTCCAATGACAGGTATCCCCATGAGGGCCCCAGAGCTGGGGAGTCAAGACTGAGGTGTGGTGAAGTCACTGGGCAGTTCCCAGGACCCGGATTTTATACAAATACACACACGGAAGTAAACATCTCTTGGTGAGCCCAAAAGGGCCATCCTTAAATAACAAGGAACCAAATATCCCCATACAATATTTTCCAAGGAAATGAGTCTGCCCCTCCACCCACCCACGGAGGGGTGGGGGGCAGTGGAAGGACACAGCTCAAGTGAAGACACTGCGGGCGTGTGTCTCCATGCCCACCTACATTCATATCATCGTCCAGTGTTCTTGTCTACAGGGGGTGAGCACAACATTCTAGCCATGGCGATGACGAACGGGCCTGGTGCAGTTGCATGGTCCTTGATGCCACAATGGAGGGAAATGGGGGGCACGGCTAGGGAGGTGACCACACGACTCCGCCCCGCACCCCTGCCATCCAAGGGCTCTCCTGACTCTTCCAGAACCAGATGTAAAAGACCAGGTCACCCACATCCGTCTCCACGCCAAGCCTGAAGCTATCATTAGCCACCATGCACGAACATGGCACTTTCAGAAATTTCATAAATCTGAAACCATCTTAAAAAAAAAAAAAAAAAAAAAAAAAAAAAAAAAAAAAAAAAAAAAAAAAAAAAAAAAAAAAAAAAAAAAAAAAAAAAAAAAAAAAAAAAAAAAAAAAAAAAAAAAAAAAAAAAAAAAAAAAAAAACCTAACACCTTAAGTCATCCTACAGTACTTCATCTCAGATATTTAAAAGACTTTTTTCCTAAGTAAAATGGCCCCAAAGAAGCCTGATCATTTTTAAAATTTTTTTTAAAAAAGGATTTCTTTTTAATTAAAAAAAAAAAGGATAGAAATGGAAATGTAAAATGTGGGAAGAGGAACAAGAGTTGCTGAATTTGCCTTTCAAATTTCAAGAGGGCACGGGGAGGACAGAGCCAGGGGAGGGGACCCCCGGCCTCTGCCCTCTATCCTCCCAGCTTAGCCCTCCCCACCGTCTGGCTGTGCCCCCAGGGAAGGCGGGGCGCAAGCCCCATGCCCAGAAGAGCCATCCTGAGGCTCCTTTGCATGTGGCTTGGTGGGGGTCTGGGTGTGCAAATGGGGGGAGCCCCGCCCCGCCTGTGGCTTCTGCGCATGAGGAGATCGCTGAGTCCCAGGGGGCTGCTCCTGATCCAGGGTGGCCCTGCCTCGGGCAAGCCTCCGGCCGTCACTTCTCCACTTTCTTGGCCTTCTTCAGGATGTCGCATTTTTTCCTGTTGGGGCGGCGACACCGTTCATCGATGCTGGGGATACATTCGTAGTGCCACACCTCCTCCATCTTCTCCACGGGGTAGACGGCCTCCACGTAGTGGCGGATGAGCCTCAGGCGTGTGGGGTCCAGCTGCTTCTTGTTGCAAGCCCCGGAGTGGTTGTACTGCAGCCGGAGGTTCTCGGCGGTGAAGAGTTCGGGAAAGAGCCTGACCAGGAGCCGGGCAGCGAAGTTGCCCACGGAGAGGCTCTGCTGCACGATCTCCCTCACCTCCTTGTCCGACAGCAGGTACGGTGAAGGCACTGGGAAGTCGGGTGAGGGGACCGCCAGCTCGTCCAGGGGGATCTTGCAGAAGTCCTTGCTGCTTCTCTCAGGGGGCAGCGGGGGCCCCTCGAATTCCTCCCGGAACCTCTCGGGGTTGATTGCATAGCTCGCGAGGTCTCGGCACTCAGGGCCTGGCACGTGCACCTTGCGCTGTTGCTGGTAGGAGCGCCTCTGCTCGGTGTCCCGGCGCCGGCAGCGCTCGTCCAGCTTGCCCACAAACTCCAGGGTCCAGACGCGGTCATTTTTGGCCCGGGGGTAGAGCAGCTGCACGTAGTGGCGGATCAGCTTGATGCGGGACGGGTCCAGCTGCTTCTTGCCCAGGGAGCCGCTGCAGTTGTACTGCTTGCGCAGGTTCTCGTGGGTGAAAAGCTCGGGGAAGAGGTGCACCAGCAGGCGGGAGGCGAAGTTGCCGATGGACAGGCTGCTCTCATAGATGCTGCGCAGCTGCTCCTTGCTAAGCAGGCAGTCGGCGCCCGGCACCTCAAAGTCAGGCTGTGGGACCTCCAGCTTGTCGAAGTCGATGGGCACTAGCCAGATCTTCTTGGAGCGGCGGCCGGGCCGTTCACCCTCGAAGCTGTCTTCCACCTTGACCACCGAGATGTCGTCAGGCAGGCTGGAGGAGTCGTAGCAGTCGTCCCGCGGGGGTTCGCCCTCACTGCCCACCTCCAGCCCCAGGCCCTCAAGCTCATCGTTGATGCGCTGGGCGCACTGCTGCAGCCAGGCGTCCTCCTCCTGCATGTCAGGGAAGTAGATCTCCGTGTAGTTGCGGATGATCTGCAGCCTCTGTGGGTCCAGCGCCTGCTTGCCATCATCCCCATAGCAGCTGTACTGCTCGCCCAGCTTTCGGTGGTCGAAGAGCTCGGGGAAGAGCCGGTGGAGCAGGAAGACGGCAAACTCGCCAGGCGACGAGGCCTCGTCCAGGAACTCGGTGAGGTCTTGCGTGTCCACCACGTGGTCTGAGGCGATGGTGCTGCTCCGGTCCAGGGACAGGGCCTCCTCTGGGTCTTTGTTGTCGAGGAAGTGGCCAGCGTCCACCTGCTCAGCCTCAAAGAAGCCGGTGACCTGGCCGCCAGGCTGGCTGTCCTCCATTTCCCGCTGGGCCCAGAAGCGGCTAAAGAAGTCATTCAGCTGGGGCAGGCACTCGGCCTGCCACACAGCCGTGTCCTTCACTGAGGGGTAGTACACCTCCACGTAGTTGCGGATGAGCTGCAGGTGCAGCGACTCCAGCTTCCGCTTGGCGGCAAAGCCACAGGCGCTGCAGCCGTGGGAGAAGTCGACGTCACTGAAGAGCTCGGGGAAGAGCTGCACCAGCAGGCGGCAGGCCAGGTCACCGCCCGACAGGCTCTGGTCCACGAGCTGCTTGAGCTCGGGGGCTGTGAGCTGGTACTCAGGGGGTGGCTGGAACTTGGCCACCATCTCTGTGGGGCTCACCTGCTTCTTGATGCGGCTCACCTCCAGGGAGAGCAGGTCCACCTTGCTGTGCAGCTGGGACATGGTGGAGGTGAGTGTGTTGAGCATGTAGAACATCTTCTGGATCAGGAAGTAGATGTTGGGGTCGCCGTCAGTGGCCGCTGCGGTGCTTCCACAGTCCCGTTTCTGGGACTCATTCAGGAGCCGCAGTGGTGAGGGGCTGTTGCTGGGGTTTGCCTTCTCGAAGAGCTCGTACGTGTTGAGCAGGTCCCCCGCGGGGGGGTTCTTCTTTTCCATGATCTTGTGTGAGATGCCATACAGAGGTTTCTTGTAGGAGGGGGTGCCCGTGTCACTGCTGGGCTCGTCCTCACCCGGCCACGCAGAGCTCTTGCCCCTGCTGGCCGACTCCCCATTCCCCTGGCAAGGCGAGCTGTTCTCCCGGTTCCTCATGCCTGCTAGGAGTGCCTGGAAAAACAAAGAGAGTTTCCCAGGGAGTTAGATGGGCATTTCTGATTCGCTGCTGTAGACCAGGGCCTGTCACCTGTTGGGAGGGTTGAGGACAATGGAGGGAGCATGTGAGAAACGGCCTCCCTGACCCCGCATTCAATTTGCCCTTCCAAGAACACACGCCCACGATTCCAGTGCCAAACCTGCTCACTCTCCGCTCCCGGAAGGTGCAATGAACCTACTTCCTGAGGAAGTGGCTCAGGCTGCACCTGGAAGGCAGTGGGAAGGTTTCATCTTCCCCCGCAGGACACCAGTGTCACACTTCCACCTGCAGGCCTGACGGCAGCCAGGAGCACAGACTCGGGCAAGGGTTGGCGGGATGGGAGGGAGGCCGTGAGCTCCAATGGCTGCTAGCTCAGAGGGCAGAAGCAAGTCCTTCCAGCTTCTCCCCGGGAGAGCAGGCACCTCCCCTTGGGAAGGAGGTAAACTGGCTGTACCCAGAGGCACTTGGATCCAGTCTGCAGCCGACTCTACTACTGACTGGAACCCAGGCCACCGAAGGTCCGTAAAGTGATGGTCTCCAGCTACTCAGAGGCCTAGCAGCCCCTCTCAACCAGAATCCCAGGAGAGATTTAAGTCCTGAGGTGCTAAAGTCCTCACTGAAGGTAATGAATTAACTGCTCATCTTGCATCTAGGGGCACTAGCCACTACTTTCCAGCCTTGCTCAGCCAAGGTTCCGTATCTGCATGGCCATCTCCTCAGTCCCCCCAAGGATGGCACACACCACAGGTCCTCCTGCTGGCTCCCGAGGAAAGCTCAAGATGCCCCCCAAGGACTGTCGAGCCTGAGCCTGAGCTCCACCACCGCACAGCTACCACTCGTAACATCTGGGAACTGGATTTCTCTCTGCTTTCGTCAGTGGTTTTTCCCTAACTGCCAGGCCCTGGATGTTTTTAGAGGTTTATTTATTCTATCTCATTTATTACAAACAGTCCTATGGGATAAATCCAGTTTATTATCCCAATTTCACAGAAAAGAAAACTGAGGCACAGAGATGCTCAATTATCCACCCACAGAGCTAGGAAAAACCTTCTGTGTTTGCCTACCACTGTCAGCAAAAAGAGAGGTGAGCAGGCTGGAAGGGGAGACTGCTGGATCCACCCAAGCTATATTCCTATCTGTCTCAAGATGATCGTGACTACCATGACTCAGAAATCTAGGAAAATGGCCCACTAATTACTTTTTATTAAGGAACTAAAAGGCTCCCTCTTCCTTATAAATTTGCTCAAATTTATATTGTACAGAATTTTCTACATATTGGATAGAGGGGTTTAGAGAGAAAGGTGCTAGAAATAGACTGAAAACATAAAATAAGGAAGAGTAAATTAGTAACTACTATGTTTTAATATCAGTAGTTTTCACATTTTAGCCACAGGACAAACTTCTGTTTGTCCAAGAAGTAAAACAGAAGGAAGCAGAGTTCCCTTCGCCTACCTCCTACCTACTTCCTCCAGAAGGAAAGCCATTTTTTTCCTAAGGCAAGTGTGTAATACAGCAAGCAGTGAGAATATTTACAAAATAGTCCTCAAAAATTTATACTAATTTCAAGAAATGCAATCTAGATCATTTATGGGAACCCAATTAGTTACACGGAAAATTTAACGTGCCAATTGTGGGGAAATATAAATTATAAAAATATAAATAAGGTCTATCATTGTATTTATGAAATCCGGAAAGTTTTAAAGCAATTCTCTCAGGCACAGAAATCTTCATGAGATTTTACACTGCAATTATTTATTCAAATACTCTTCAATGTCTGTTCTGAATTGAGTCCAATATCTTCAAGTTAGTTTTTAAGGAGCAAGACATATAATTTCTGTATAATATGGTGATA
>PVKY010011129.1:0-12202 GCA_004027775.1 Bradypus variegatus
TAACCAGAAAACCTAAAATTTACCCTAAGGAGGAAAAAAAAAAAAACCCTGGTCCAGAGACAGTTTCTGATTCTACCAGTTGTTTCTACAACTCTGGTATTACTCAAGGAGCAATTTATATTAATATATAATGGAATGAACCCTCATGCATTTTTAATAACTATCTAGAGACAACTGTTTTTCTCTCAGACATCACAGTTTTCAAGACACCTGAAAGTAGATGAACTCATATTTTTTGTACCAGAAAAAATTATTAGCTTCCCTGTTCTTTGTACCAATCTTGCAAAATGAAAAGGAAAAGTTGAACTGTATTAGCTTGGGAGTACGGTTTAAACTAAGATAATTTTGGACACCAAGAAAAACGGAATATTTGACTTTCAAACTACAGCCACCTTTGAATGATGCTAAAATGAGGTCACAGGCAGGGAGCGACACAACAGAATTGGGATCTGCTGATGGATTTTTATCAGTTTGCTGAGTGCTGGCAATCAGGGCAGCGTTTTGAACTACAAAGTATTGCATTTTTTTAATTTATTTAAATTAAATGAATTAAATGAACCTTACTTAGATTAAACATGTTATTTCATATATTTGTTCTCAATGTGCATTTTGTTCAGTCTCTAGACACCCCAAAGAACAAACTGCTACAGATGCTGAGACCAAAACCAGAGGATGAGTAGGTAGGACTTGTCTTAATTACAGACCTGTGCATCCCCCTTCCTGGAAGTTGAAATAGCCGCGGGCACAGCGGTCACATTTCTTTCCTGTTACTCCTGGCTGGCACCAACATTGTCCACTCTCATCACAGTCAAAAGATTTAGACCCAAAGGAATTGCAGTTGCAGGGAACACACCCTCTTGCTGATTGTAGGCCAAAGGTTTCAGGCTGGCATAAGAGAGGAAAGCGCAAAATTTAATTTATGTCAATCAATTAACAATGAAACAAAATGTATAATACTAAAAGATCAGGCAGGAAAAGGGAAGCTTCCCAGGGTTCTTCACTGAAGGTATGACAATTAGGATGTCATTTAATCTAATGGACCTTTCCCTACCATCTCCAAAGAGAAAGGATCAGGTACTTCAAAATTTCATTAAGACCAAGGGTCGAATTAGGGCATTATCTTTCTGGCTGCTACATTTCTGCCAGCCTTTCTAGCAGCTAATTGGAAATAAGTTATGGGTGTTATTTCCAGCTCTAACTGAAAATTTTACTCGTTGAATTCCTAACAGGACTTTTAGATCCAGGAACTCCTATTTGGTAAAAGTGCTTTCAATATTATTGACCAGCAGTCTAAAGGTAAAGTAAAACCCCCTGCTCCCTAATATTTGATCTATTTTTGTCATACACCCATCAATACTTCCAGTCATCACTATAGTACTTACATTATAAACACTGACAAAATAATCGGTTAGAAAAACATTTAGTTTCTTAGGTGTTATTTTAACAATTTATATTGAATTTTGAAATTGTGTATCTAAGCAGCAGATTGAGGTAGGTGAACAGAAAATTTCATTTCTGTTGGGTGATTCATATGCATATCTCATCTATTTGTAATAATCTTCCACGGTGGACTTTGTATTACTGCTTTGACTGGCTTTCTTAAAATGCTACAGGCCTCGAGTGACTATGTTAGAAAATGCTGATGGTTTAAAATTCACTCTTACTAGATAAATGAAAAGCACATATTCTTCCTAAAGTATGGCAGAATTACATTTTTAAAATATAACTTATGTCACATTATTATGATATTTAATCTGTAAAATTACTCAGTAATTATTTCTTTGTAAAAATCATCTTTACATTTAACAACTAGACCTAATAATTACTTCTTGGTAAAATAAATTTTGTCACTTAAAGTAAGCCACCTCAAAGAGAAATGAATAAGCATTATTCTGTATTTTTGCCATTATGGTTAACCATATTAAGAATAAGTTCCAGAAAACAAAATCATGTTGAAAATTAGTCTTTTAAATTAAGTTATTATAACCAAGAATAGTTTTATTTTGTAAATGTAAAATGAGTTGATTGTGTTTGATAATCATTTTAATCTTTATATTTACTGCTAGCTTTATTTTTATTTCTATTTCTAATTCAGACTTCATTCTATGATAACAGGAGAAAGTGTGTAACTCTTTTAGCAAATGACGTATTATATGATTTTGAAATAAATTAAACTTTATAAGGCAAAATTAAAGCATACAATGTTTTTATTCATATAAAGCAAGCCAATGTGAAATTTTAGAAACATGGCCTAGGGAAATAATAAAAAATTAGAACAATTATAATAATCGGAATAATCACAAAAAGCTTAAAGCATGAACATGTCCATTACAATAGTGTAGGACACTCAGACATTCAGTCTCAGAGAATAACTGTGTAAGTTATGATGCATTCATGCTGTAGTGATATTCAATCATTAAAACCCTGTTTTGAAGCAGTTTTAATGATATAAATATTCTTAGGATAGAGCATTAAGTAAAATATTTAAAAAGCAGGACACAAATTTATTCCAACCACTTACAGTGTTATTCCAACCACTTACCTATAAAGACACACATACCACTCAGACTCAAATGAAAACATATGTACAAATGAAAACATATGTACAAGTGAAAACATACGTACATAGAACAAAGGTAGAAAAGAATTTATTAAAACATTTTGTAGAAAACGTGAAATGTAGAAATAGTTCTTTACATTTGTCTTTATCTCCTAAATTTTCTTCACATAGCATATATATAAATCTCTATTGCATAAATTACCAAAATGTGAAAGGAATTTCCAAATCATAGCTGTCATTAAAAAAAATTCCAAAGTAGATTACTTAAGGAGATATGCAAGAAAAAATGTCCCTACCATACCTTTCAAATATTTAAATAATGTATTCTAAAGGCTAAGTTACAGCAAAGTAAATACCACCAAAATTCAGTAATAGAATTTTAATAAATACAGCCTTCAAAAATTTATTTCAAAGGCTAAGGAAAACTCACCTAGTAAACAAATTTAAGGAGCAAAAACATCCCTAGTCAGTAACTAATTAGCATGGGGTGCTGGGGTGCATGTGTCTCTCCATCAGCTGAGGGTTGAGTAACTAATGAAGTAAATCAAAAATGGGAGAGACGCCCAGTCAAATCTCAGTGGGAAGTTTGATGATCGTCCAGAAATTCTTCTCACTCAGGATATAACAGTAGCACTTACATCTTATGCTTGCTATGCACCAAAAGCTATTCTAAAGCCCTTTAAAAATATGAACTCATTTTATTCTCAAGACAATCCTGAGAGATAGGTAAATCATCATCACCATTTTGCAGAATGCTAAAAATGAGGCACAGAAAGTTAAGTAAGTGCCAATTGTGGAGTCAAGTTTTCAAATCCTTCAGCATCTGGGCTCTCAACTGCTATACATACATGGTAAAAAGCCTCAAGACAAAACACCACTTTGTACAACAGTGCTGTAAAATATGCACAAAAAGGCTAGAATGAGGGTTGAGATCCTGCTAATTTTATATTTAGGAGACATTTGATCAGTGAATGTCCCTTTCTTTTATGTTAAAATTACATATTGTTTTTAAGAGACATACTCTGTTTCAAAGATGTCCTTACTTAATAACTGGTAATAATATCATGATGATAACATTAATCCTAATAAGTAATTTTAGCCAACATTTCCTAAGAACATTCCAGGTGCATGTCTTATGTGCTCTCCTCACTACTGCTCTGAGGCAGTGGTGGAGGTGACTCAACGGATCTCCCTGCAAGCAACGTGTGTGGGAGGGGGTGCTGTTAGATGGACAGCCTCCAGCTTCTATCCCTTTGGAGCCCACACTTCTTCCCCAGCTTCTCCCAGCCAGTGACTGGTACTAGAACCTTCCTGCAGATTGCAGGATTCCTCTACTGGGCAAATTTTGCTTGTGAATTTCCCATTGGCTTGGTCAAGATTTTGAGATTTTGGCAGAATGCACTGTACAAGTTTACTCTGTGAGGCTCTCCCTCCCGTCTGTCTTTCCCGCTCTCCTTTCACAGGAATTGACCTGCACTGCAGATGCAAGGCTCTCCCTGCCTGCTCTGGATGTCCCCATCTTCCTCTCCTACAGGTCTTCCCCCCAGGAAATCTCTTGGCATTTGCCTGTTGGAGCACCCAAGCAGAGACACAGCTTGTGAAGTGGGTCCAACTACCAGTGAAGAAGTTGAATTACAGAAAGATTTAAGGAACTTGTGTTACAACTAGGAAGTGGCCAAGCTGGGAATTGATCTGAGAAGTCTGACAATCAGAATTCTTTTCTTAAAATTTACTATGCTGAGTCAAGAAATGAAAACATGAATATGCCTTTTTTCTTCACTTCACCACCTTTACTTTTTAGTTCATTCTCACCTTTTTCTACCCCCTACCCTTAACTACTCAATGGGCTCTGAATACTGGCAAGTCTTGTCCCTTGTTACTCATCTGTGGACCTGTTCCTTACTCCGTTCCTCTCTTACCCTCGCTCCCTCCCTCCTTTCCTCCTTCCTCCTCAGCATTTTAATTTTGCCTTGTGAGAAGGGCTACCAAACTTTTAGTGCCCTAATTCCTTTTCCTTGTGGTAGAAAACAACCTCCCTTACTCTGCATGTTGTGCATTTACGGTGCATAGAAGTGTGTTTCTTGTGTCTATCGTAAACAGGAACAAAATTATGATGTGAAATGTAACAAAAGCATTAATTACAATGAAATGCCAGGCAGAAAAGTGAGAGTGAAAACATGAGGAAAATGTCCAAATGACAACGGGAAGTGGAATGAAGGAAGAAAGAAATGCATATGAGTAGTTTTGGAGATACACAGTTGTAACCAAGGGGCTGCATCTTCTTGGGCAAGTCACTTTCTTTCTGCATTTCATTCATAAAAGTGAGTTTGCTCCAAATGATGCCTGAGATACCTTCCACCTCTAAGATTACAGGTTCTTGGAAATATTTTTCTCTTCGATTTTTACACATCCATGCATAATTGAAATTTTTATGAACCTATGAATTTGAATATGCCTTTTAAAGCACATACATAGCTACTTTAAAAGGCAAGGCTCCGTCAGATTGTCTAATTTTTGCATCTGCAGCTCGCACACTTAGCAACTCTCACTGGGGAAAATGCCAGCCGGGAACGTCAGCCACAGCACACAGAACACGCCACGCCAGGCCGGGTCATGCATTACCGGAGCCGGCGGTGCCCGATGCGCTCCGCGAGGGCACCCGCTGGAGCTGCTGACGCCCCACCTCCGGGGAGACCCCAGTACCCGCTGAGCTCTCCGTGGCTGCTCCCGCCAGTGCACCTGCCTGCCGAGGCTGCACTGTTTACCTACGAAGCCTGATTTACAGGCACATCTTCCCGCTACGTCACACTGCGGGGACGCAGAGCCACCAGGATTGCAGTCACACAACACACAGAATCGCTTTTCTGGGTCCCACTGCGTACTGGGCTTTAAAAGCCAAAGGAAAAATAAACAGAAACAAAAACAAAAAAAATGTAAGATAGTATTCAAGAGATAGAAGCAGCTCATATTTTCAGATGTTCCTACAGATAGGCCAGTTTGACCTCTGAGAAATGCTTGCTTCTGCTGAGCAAACTTCATCACCAATAAAACAGATTTATGTGAAAGAATGAGTGCAAATCCATCTCCGTTCATGAAGCTGCTCAGAGTGCAGCCACACTGAAGGCAGGGAAATATGTTCAGGTCAGAGGGCAACACATTTTAATAAAATATTTCATTTTGGGAAAATGAGGTGTGTACAACTACCTTGCTTTGCTTTTTTACTGAAGACCTCTTAAATAGAGCAGTCACCGGAACCAACTTTTAAATGATGGAACTAGAAGAGAGAGTTTGCCTAAAGGCAAAGGGAAGGACACATTTTGTTCTGCCAAAAACATAAAGGCAAAGGAAACAGTGTTTTACCCTTCGCAGAAAGGGATTAAATTTGAGCGTTATTCATTTCAGGAACAACCAAATCACAGCAAATGCACACCCCTTCCCTGCCGAGGCAATGCAAGGTGACGGTCCAACGTCAATGTACAGCAACTCTTGTTTTAATTTCAGAAAACAGTTCACTGAGCACAGTAATTTTACAGGGAGAGTCAGATAATCCCGAACCTTTCTCTCAACATACTAAGGTGTGTAAAACGTGTCCTTGAAAGCCAATGAACAATTTCCAGGGGCCGCTCCGGCTGCTTACCCGGCACTCGTCGCAGCGCCGTCCCTTTACACTGGGCCTGCACTCACACTGCCCCGTCCGCGGGTGGCAGATCTCCGAGAGGGAACCATTCATGTTACAGCGACAGGCTGCAAAGAGAAGAGAGATCCCTGGTCAGGAGGACTTTCTAGTCATCTCAACAGGCTTGTTAAATAATAACACATCCCAAATGTAACACTGACCCCTACGTTTTAGAATAGAACGTTTTCTGATTGACTAAGTGCACTGTTGTGCATTGTACCATTTGATCTTACAACAGCTCCATGAGCTGTAGAAAGAATTCCTGGAGCGGTTTTTGCTCAGTGCCTGGCACATCATGTGCTATTTATATATTGCTTTTCTTCTTATTATTTCAGTTTCGAGAATGAAGACACTGCAGTTCACAGAAGCCATAACTTCTGCAAGTTACCCAGTGAGCTGGTGATATAGTCAGAGCCTCAGCCCCCCGATTCCAAGTCTTGTGATATTTCTATCATTCCTTGAGCTACTTCACTTCTTCATGAAAGTTTAAAATATTACAATCTCATTGTACGTAATGCATTCTGACTCTAGGGCTGAAATAATTTTAGGAAATTGTCAAAATTAATAGCACTCGTGGCATATTATGTATGTCATTCTTAACTGATCATTTTAATTAATTTTTCAATTTAATGATTGTCTACTATGTGCCAGTTTTTGTGTTAAGTTCACAAAATGAGCTTGAGGTGAAATAAATATATACAACTTTAAGACTGGAAAAGTATATAGGATAACAAAAGCATTTAGTTTCAAGTGTGCTAGGAGCATAGCACTATACTTTGAAGAAAAAAATTACTTTTATAATTTATATACTATCACCCAAGACAGGAAACGCATTTGGTTTAAGTTATTTTTTGTCATTTTTGTTTTATGAAGATGTTGGACATTATTCTGAAACATCTAATAAATCAATCTAAAACTTAGTGGCCTTTTCATGAAAAGAAAAGTAATTAATGACTTATTCTGTACTCCACATGTATATTTTTAGTGGAACATATGACTGCATTGACACCAGAATAAAAATGTGAGAGGGGATGACATAGAGATGCAGACGATTCATATGGTTTTGGTAAATTCTGTACAATGTCTCTGAATATTTTAGTTTGAGCACGGTATATAAACACACTATAAATAGCTACCCCATCAGCCTATCCTCTTATTCTGTTCATCTGGCTCCAGGTTCTACTTCCTTTTATTGCTTTTCTAAAAACTGTTTGTTTTTTCTTCCAGCAGGTTTGGCTTTCAGTGTGTGCTAAATTGAGTCTGGTAGGTGCCCTCTGAGACTCTTGGCCACCAGCATTTTCCTCAGGGGAGAGCCTGAGGGTAGTCGATAGTTGGGATGTAAGAAAATGCTGAAGAAAAAGATGTTTTTCTTTAAAATATCCATTTTCATTTGGCAACTAGAATTGTACATACTTTTAATTTCTTTCTGTTTCTCATACATATTATACATGCATTTTCAAAATATCATAATTTAGTACGTAGATGCCATTTTTTCTTAGAATGGGAAATAAAAAATTAAATTTATCATGAGTATGATGGTGACTAATGTCATCTTAAAGATGAAAAAAGTAACACAGAACTTTATGAAGTAGCATTTTTAATGGAAAAGTGTGATATTTAAACTATACATAAATTTATTAATCAAAATATATTTCTTTATAGTGATGTACTTTTAACGATGACATTTAGAGCCAAATGAAAGTAACAGTTCGTCACAAATTTTCTTTTCTGTGAGGGCTTACCACCTTGCATAGAAGAGCTATTATATCCATGAAAAATTTTAAAAATAGAGAACGTGTTTCCTGTATTTTTAATCTTTATATGCTGAAATGCATTAAAAGTCATAATCACATCTATACTTCATGGCAAGTGGTACAAAAATAGATGATGGTTCAAAAATATTGTTATTCCCTCATTCTTGTGTTTCTAAGACTTCATGCCACAGATCACCAGTTCACCATAATTACATTTGTGGTATCACCTCCTCAACTTTATGGAGAGCGTTAGTGGTTATTGGAAGACAGAAAAAGAGCTCATGAAAGACTTGGCAGAGCTCCTAAAATTAGTGAACCATGAAGACTCCAGACCAGTATGGGTGCTATTGCTAAGGGCGGTAGCATGTATGAGCATCCCCAAGCCCCCGAACCTCACTAGATACTCCCCATGTGCCAGATCCTTTAATCCCCACGGATATTTGATCACCTTTTTTGTAAATGAGGAAACTGCATCTCAGTGAGGTCTGAAGTCTGCTTGTGGTCACCATGCTAGAAAGTACATGTTCTAGAAAATCTATTTGGACAGAAGAATGTCTTAAGCTTCCTATGGTATTCAAAAGAAACTCTTGAGCCTCTTGGAAATTTTACTTGAAAAATTTATTGATTTACAGGTGATGTTAATAGGTGACAACTGTTCCAGGAAGAGGCCATGGCTGAACACAAACATTAAGTGCTTTGGTTTTGATTCTACAGATTGTCCTCTTTTTGACATCCAAAACTTGGTACTCATTCCAGATTGATGAGAAGAAAGATACATTTCTTATTGAAACTGGTGCTCTGCCTAGTCTTTGGTGCTTCCAACAGTGACTATTTTAGGGACCAAGTGGATGATTGCCAGAGTTCCTTCTTACATGAGTCTGGCAGAAATGATCTGTCGGGCTGGTGTCATAAACTGCTCTGACTAGAGACCAGAACAGCAGATGTAGCTGAGAATGGTGGCAAAAAGCAATTGAGTGCTATATGGGGCTCACATTTCCTCTGACTTTCTTGCATATTATAGTATACTAATACAAAGCATTTGTAAATTCTATGCAACACTGAACATTACAGCTAAGGAGGTGAAGATGAGGGGAAGAATGCATTTATATGGATGAAGCCCTACAGTAGCTCATTTTATGGATGAAAACACAGAAATAGCATTCCATGAATAGTCCAAAGGTGCAGGTTGATCAGTCAACAATTATAAATGTCAATATGTAAAAATGTTGCCAGACGTTTGCACCTATTATGAAATATAAGAATGTGAGGTTCACATATGAAAGCACAACTGATTAACATTTACTGACAGCCACTAATGAAATAATATGGGCAGATAAATTTATTTCAAACAAATGATTCGAGTTGCAATATATAAAAAAAGAATAAACAGGGCCTACCGAATTTCCAAATTGTTTTCGTTGCTATGGACACCAGTTCATTTTAAAATCTTTCTTTCACATTAAACAGAAACATTTGAAAAAGACCACTTTAACCATGCAGCAATTTTCAAAGGATTTACTCTCCTAGTTATAGCAAAGAAGTATTCAAGAATATGCAGACTCTGTGGATATGCTATGCATCTATCATATATGTGGTACCCATAATTTCCAACTCTTCAGTCCCCACTCAAGAATCCCTCAGCTACTGTGCGTTACAAGACATCAATCCTGTCAGGGGCATCAGTTGTTCAGGACTTACGCTGACAGTTCTTTGCATCAACTGCGTCTCCAAAATATCCATCAGCACAAAGCTCACAATGGCGGCCTGTTGTCCCGGGCTTACATATCAGACAGGAGCCAGACAAGCTGTCACAGCTGCCCGGGATGGAGAAGTCAAGGTTGTCGTTGCATTGGCAGGGCTGACATGATCCTCCAGGTTCAGAAGGTTGTCCAAAATAACCTTCTGCACACCTAGGGAGAAAAATTTCATCAGTAGGTATTTGGGGGGAGAACTCATGGAAATTCTAGGGCAATATTTACATACCTCTCTCTCAAGCTACCCATCTCCCAAGATGATGAGTTTCTCTTTTAAGTGCTCCTTTTCTCAAATACTAGACGATTAAAAGAATGTTTCCTATAACTGCAGTGTAGCTACAAGATGAAATCCTGCCAGCCCCTCTAGTAATTAGATTTCAGCTAGGAAAAAAAAATCGTGTCACTGGCGCTGAAGACAAGACAAAAGCATAATAAGAAATCTGCTCCTGGCACCCCAGAGGAGTCTAGGTCTATGTTGGAAAGCCTTTGTAGTACAACACATCATATGTGTCTTCTCCAGTTGGTTGTTTTCTGTACAAATATGTAAGGTTCATATTTTTTTTGTTGTTGCAGCAAGAGCTTGTTATGAGGAAACAGGCTCGCAAGTAGTGAGAATTCAGAATTTATTAAATAGAAAATTGTGGCTCAAAATATTCTCATTATCATTTGGGTTCCTGCCCAAATAATATCTCTGTGGGTATGTCTGCATCTAAAATAGGTTTACATGCATTTGCATATCTATTCAGAGGCAGATTTTCATGGAAGAGTTTTTAGTAATAGGAAGTCTGAAGAAGTATGCTTGCATATGTTGGTAGCATCACATAAGGGGATGCTTAATTCTGCCCACAACCCATATTAGCAAACCCTAGGGCTTTTTTTTATGACCAAACTATCGTGCATAATATTGGAAGAACAAAAGGTCATTTATTTTTAAGGCATGGTGGAGAAGATTTTAAAAATTTTGGTATCAAATTTTCCCTGATCCAAATGGTATGCTTTAAAATGTCACTTAAGGTAGCAAGATGCACAGATTCACCCTTATGCGCAGCTCCTTATTAAAGTCTGTTCTGTCTTCCTCAGTTACATTTGCTCTTAATGCTTTATAAGTAGCACATTTGCCAAAGGAGAAATGAAACGGCATCTAAAGTCTTATGGTCAGGCGAGCTCTGTTATCTGGGCCATCATATCAGTATATAAAGTCTTTTGCAGCAAGAATCAGAATTGAAGGGGAACAAAAACAATGTGGGAGAATACAATTTCTTCAGGTAGTACAATACTTTCACACTCATCTCATCGCAGAGATGAAAGTCATGGTTTTGAAAAATGTTCTCTACTATTTGAAATAGAAATGATTTAAATCTGGTACATTACATCTGGGATATTTTAATACTTATCAAATTATGGGGCAAAGTCATTAATTTGAGAGAGATTTATCGATTATTCTGAGTTTTCTAGAAAAATTTATAGGTGCCATAACAATCTTATAGATTTAATCTTTTATCATGATTTTTAAATGAGATTACTATTTTTAAACATATTCATAAAATATTTTATAAAATTTTGAAAGTCTTTGTATAAACGTTGTTTGGAATAATACTGTCACCCACAAACATAACTGCTTATTAGTTTTCTACTGTAAAATATGGACTAATATTTTAATGCATAGAATTCCTCTCCCACCTGCCACCAATCCTTTCAGGAGTGGTATTCAATAAAGATAAGAAGATTCTTTTAAATTGTTACCCCAATTTTTCTTGCCTTATTTATATTCAGAGCTTATGATCACATTCACATTTCATCTTGTTTACCACTAAAATTGAGTGACTTTGCTCCACTGGAATAAGGATATACAATGATCATTATCACAGCCAACAAAAACCCATTATTTTCAGCTCACTCTACTCAAAATGACTTAATGCCTCAGGAGAGATGGCATTATATAACAAGGTCTGGGAATTTCTCTTAACATAGATGCCAATTAATACAGTCCAAAATTCTCACACAATAAAAAAAACAACTCAGTCCTGGGAGAAAATGACTGTAATTAGCTAGAAAAACTGAAGAAACACCTGTCTTTTCTTGTTGTTGTTGCAGGACACATAAGAAAAATTGGGAAATATATATGATAGATAATTTATATGCCACTTTTCTGAAAGCAGCACCACTATCTGCTGTTGCATTCAGGTTTTATTTCTGGAGTATATGCCTGGGTATATTTCTACACATAGAATTCTTTAGAGACTTATAAAAATGTTTCATTAGGAATTAAAAAGTAATTCTAGGGTCAGTGAATACAATACTGCTAATCATATAACTTTTTCATTAACGATAATAACATTTTATCTTCTGATCAAGTTGGATTCACCTAATTAAAATTAGTGTTCATCAGAATCCTTCCGACCTTTCCAGCGTCTGAGATTTTCACTTTATTAAAACCAATCATGATTTGCAATCTAAT
>PVKY010011130.1:0-12202 GCA_004027775.1 Bradypus variegatus
ACCCCCTTTATTTAGTGTATGGATGGATGAGTAGAAAGATGGGGATAAAAACTAAATGACAAATGGTATGGGATGGGGGGATGGTTTGGGTGTTCTTTTTGCATTTTTATTTTTTGTTCTTGTTCTGATTCTTTCTGATGTAGGGAAAATGTTCAGAAATAGATTGTGGTGATGAACGCATAACTAGATAATCATACTGTGAACGGCTGAGTGTATACCAGGGATGATTGTATGTTATGTGATTGTGTTTGAATAAAACTGAATAAACAAACAAACAAACAAAATATAAGTCACTTAATTTTTCAGCCCTCAATTTCCTCAAGTGTAGCATGATTGGGTTAGAGCAAATATACAATATTCGTAACAGATCAACAGACTAAAAGCTAGAGATTGGAGACTCCTGCTCTTAACCCTTCCCTGCTTTTTCTATCTGTTATACCTTATTTTTCTAGCTTGTTCTGATCACAAAGGGACCTACTTTCTCCTCAGTCATACTGTTTGGTAACAGAATTAATCCTTTCTAAGATATTAATTAATTTTCTTCCCTTACCCAGGCAACCAAATAAAAAATGCAGACTTTGCAAGTGGGCTCTGGAATTCTCTAGTTGCAGAATATGAGCCACTTCTAGCCTTTTAAATTTTGAACCAGATTCCTTCACTTTCCTTAAATCACAGGTCAAACGTTTTGGCATACCCATTAGGAGAACATGCTCAGGGAAAGGTTGGCCTGATGACCCCTTTAATGCTGGAAGTGACAATGAGGAGGAGGGGTTGGGGGGAAGTGAGCATAAGTGTTTCAGGCTTGGAATCTGGAGACAGCCTGCCTGAGTTCCCTGCCTGATCCACTACTCACCAGCTGGTGATCTTGGGAAAGTTTTTATCCTCCTTCAGTCACCTCAGTTTCATAATCAGCAAAACGATAATAATACCAACCTCATTGGGTTGCTGTAAGGATTCAAAGAAAGGATTAAATAAACATTATTACGAAGATGCTGGAATTCAAAAGCATTTTGTTGGTATTTAGTACTCTGAACATACATACAGATGTTACCAATAGTTATGCTTATTCATGGACTGGTGAATATTAATTTTAATAGACCTATTTTTATTTCTCTTTTTCCTTTACATTATGGGAGCTTTCAGTCTTTCATGTAGATTCACAATATTTTAAAACTCTCAATTCCTTTTTTTATTTATTCCATTCTTCTCTTTTCTCTCTGGTATTCACACTTTGATCATTGTCCTCCTGTGAGCCCCTACAGATCTGCTTCTTGTCCTGGCTGTTAATTCCTCTCTCTCTCTTTTTACTTTGCAGTCAGCATCACCAGCAGTTATGAAAAGTCTACTCAGACATAATGCAGCAGACAGGAAGAGGAGCAGGAAGAGCAGGATATAGGAGCTGCAGGTTGGAGTAAAGGGAATTTGTTGGCAATAAGTGGTGAAGGACGTGTCTAGAAAGTGGGAGATAGGGAACAGGGCAAGAAACCTTCAGCCATCTGCGATAGTGTCTGGTATGGCAGCAGAACAGATGCCAAGCAGAGGAACATAGGGCTGCACTGGCCTACCAGTTAGGTGGGTGTGAATTTGACCCTGTGTCGTGGCTAAAGCAGAGTGGAATACTTTTTGTCCTTGATGTTTGAACATGTGTGGTTGAAACAAGACTGCCATACATAATTCAAGAAGGCATTTAGTAGCATAATAAGTGGTTAGAACACTGGGGCTGAAGAAGGTTTCAATACCTGTGTACTGCCTACTGAGTAACCTTGAATAAGTGACTTAACCCCTCTTAGCTTGAGCTTCAACTGCAAAACGGCAATAATAATATTGAACATAATATAATGAACACACAATATAATGAAACCTGGTGGTTTGCTAATCGTGGTTTGCTATTGTTGTCATTGCTGCTATAATTTACTATTACTAAAATAATGCCACCCATTCTAATTAGCTGAACAAAAGGAAACCCCTCCCCACCAGAAAAAAAGCAAATAAATAATGGGAAAAACAAGCCTCCTGGTTTGCTTTTCTAATCTTTAGGGTGATTCAGGAAAACAAATAGAAAGAAAAAATTTCTATTAATTCATTCCAACTTAGTAGCATAGAAGAAATGGATCAAGCTGCCTTTGAAAACTATTCGACTCACAAATATGGAAATTGAGTTCAGATCTTCCCCTGAAGAAGATATTTATCTTTTGTTTTAATGAACTACTACTGCATTTACCCTCAATTTTATTAAGACTGATTTTATCATATTAGAGATTAATGTGATCTTAAATCATACTTAGTGTCCTTATGTGTAATTCATTTGGACTTTTACTTTCATAATAAAGATGAGGAGGCAAAATTTGGTTATAAAAATTGGCTTTAATATTGAAAATATTAGAAATTCTAACCAGAATTAAGTGTAATCCATCTTGAACTCTTCAAATATTTTAACAAAGTAATAACATGGTCTTGTAAAATAATTTATTTTAGGATGGGATTAATAAAATGATTCCAACTAAAGCACTATTTTAAAGAGAAGCCAGCTATTAAACTCAAGAATTGAAATTATGAAATGACTTAAGTACTTTTTTACTAGAAAACATTACATGGAAAATTGCATGTGCAACTCATGAGAATTTAACTTCCCTTTCATATTTAAAAATTTATACTTTCTGCTTATTTTACCTGATTGCATTTGATGGTACAGATTTTCATTCTCAAAAATTGCTTAAATGGATTCTGGAAACTTAATATGCTCCCTAAAAATTATTTTTGTTCTGGCAATTCTCCAAGGCAGGCCTCTTATAACTGTTTAATATACAACAGTCAAAAGGTTCTGATTCATAAAAAGAGAAAATGATACTTAAAAAACAAGTTTGGAGACTGGGTTTCTTTGCAGATCCAGAGTGTTAGGAGAGTTAAAATAACTTTCTTTGTAGAAGCATAGAAAGGGTTTGTGGGAGAGGTGGATGTGATAGCTCACAAGTGAGGTAGGTTAACACCAGAATACAAGTGGGTAGTTGCCCAGGGCTTCTCATTCTTTAAGGAGAGGCAAAAGAAGAGATTCTTCTGGCTGTTCTTGCAAAGTCTACATAGTTGTTAGCAACCTGAGAATTTGGTCACCTGCAATTAGGGAATCCAATGAGCTTAAAGATTGTGTCAGTCACTCAGAAGCCTCCAAGAATTAGCCCCAGAATATACATTTCTGGGTTGGGAAGGGCAACTGATTTGCCTGCTTTTACTGTGAGAGTTTTCTCCTGGGGCCTTCACTTTGATCGTCATTGCGATCCCATGCTGGGCCCAAAAAGGGTGCTCCTCCTATTTAGTATTCTAATGTAGGAGTGGAAAACCCTCTTTCCTTGATTACTCTTTGATAGTGAAGACAGGCTGAAATTAAAACAAAAACAACTTTCCTATATAATTAGGGGGAATGAAGGGGAAATAAACACAGAGAAAAGAAGTATATAAAAGCATTCTACATAACAACACTTATTATATAATGCCTTTTATATTTAGTCTATATAAATATGTATATATATGTATATTAATGCAGAGAAAAATGTCTGGAAGCTTACAGGCTAAACTATGGGTATGTGTGGAGGGCTAAAGAAGGGAGGAAAGGGGGACTTGGATTTTTATAAAATGTATTCTGTATTATTTGAAAATTGATGGTGGGAATATATTAATGAATCACCTGTAGAACTAAAAAAAATTGTGCAATATGAAAATACAAAAGCAAAAGCAATCCAGTTTACAACATAAAGATGTTGTATTCTATGATCACTAGCTTGTTCTAGAACTCTCAGCCATGCCAGCTCCTTTCTAGCCCCCTTGAATGCTCTGCTGCAAACTTTCTGGGTTTCCTGTTTGGCCTGCCTCTACAAGTGATGTGTCTTTCCAAGACCTGCTACCAAAGAGCTTCCTCAGAGATAACAAGGTTGGTAACACCAAGGATGTAGATTGCTCCGTCTGCTGTTGTTATCAATCAGCAACTGTATCACTAATTCTACATAGCAAACCAACAGTGCTTAAGACTTTATCCTGCAGTTCCTTGGCTCCAAGTTGGGGGTGGTTGCAGGTCTGCTCCATGTGTCTGTCATCCTCCTTGAGCCAGCAACTACTCCAAGCTTGTTTTTACTGTGAAAGGCAGCAAAAATGAGAAACACTCAATGCCTCTTGAGGTCAGGCTCTGAACTGTCACATTGTCCCTTCTGTCCATATTTGTTTGGTCAAAAGCCAGTTGAATGACCAAGCCTAAGACCAATGGGCTGGGGAAACATTTTACCTCTATTGAGAGGAACTGAAAAGTCACATTTCAAAGGGCTTTCACGCATAGAGGAGGGGACAATAATGTTACCTTCTACCACTATCCACCTAGGACTTTCTTGCTTACTTCCAGTTGATGGTGGGAGTGAGATGTTTCTTCTCAAGGTGGTTGACAACAGGAACTATTTAACCTTGAAGGTGAATCTGTCCCTAACGGAATGGGACTTTGCCTTTAAATGTCTGTTAATTAAATTAGGACTTAATGCAATATTTATGGAGATGCAGGAGCATTGATTATTAATTAATCCTTTAATTATCAGAATGAGCTACAGTTCCCAAAAGTGTCAGGGTGTTTTACAAGAAACAGAGTACAAAAATACTGCCCTAGAAAGGATGTTATGTTTGTAGTATCCTGTTTATTGTGTATAAAAGTTTAAATGTCACTGGCTTTACAAATTCCTTAGTACAAAAGATGCTAACAATCACCATTTTTTTAGAATTCAGAAATCCATAAAACCTGAACTGAGTCAGGAGGAGCTCTGACTCATCTTTGATATCCAGGTTACCTCTGTGTTTAAGAGTAAAAATCTCTTAAATAAAACCTGAGTTGTTTTTAAAGGTAGGAAAGGAAGAATCACCATCAGGAAACATAAAGGTTAATAATAGCTTTACAAAAGAAAGCGAAGATCATTAAATTCTTAGGTTCTTCAGGCACTTAAATGAACGGAGTCTTCTATGGTTCTCTGACATTTGAGCCCTACTCCTAGGGTTATTTCTATGGTTCACACGTTCCTTTCAAGAACTGCTACACGTATATTCCTCAGGGCTTCCTTTCCGTTCAGAACCGGTTGTGGAACGGCAAAAAAGAGTAAGGTTAGGAACCTGGTAAAGGCTGTGCCCTCAACAATGAGCTTGAGACCGAAGCAGAACCAATCTCCGCGAGCACCGGGACAGTCATCGTTCTTTGTTAAAGAAACAAATTCAAGAAAACACGACCTCGGGGACAGATGGTGTTGGCATTGGTATCGGTGCGGATAGACTGGGACGTCTTTCTGCCTAACTATGCGTAAGACAGGCCATTTAATGAGACGCTCCAAACGCAGGGCAACCCTGTGCAGCGTGTCATTGGCTTTTGTGCACTTGCAAGCGCGTGAGAGTGCCCTGCTCAGATGTTCCCCTTTGTGTGAAAGTCTGGAAGCCAGAAGCGTGCAGCTACTGCTGGGTTTTCATTTTCGACTTGTAACCACTTGGACCAAAATACTCCGCACCAAAACACTTCGGCATTCGCGCAGCAACAATACTCGGACTTGAGTAACTTCTCCGTCGCTGACCGACAGACGACCGACAATGACTCCGTGCGGGCGACGACAGCTCCCGGCGAGGCGCCGAGGGACCGCCCGCCGCGCTCCGCAGCTGCGCGCTGGGCCCAGCAGCCGACCGCCAGCAAACGCGGGCACCAGCCACCGCGCGGCCCGGCGGTTGGGCGGGTGGTAATTTCTGGGAACGGGGCGGGGTCCGTGGGTGTACAACGCCCGGCGTTCGCCGGCGGGGAGGAGAGGCGGGCGGCGCCGAGGGGCACGAGGCTGGTGGGGCGGGGCGACACGCACGTCACGGGCTACGGTGGGGGCGGGGCCGATGTCGCGCTCCCGCTTTCCTTCTCCCCCACTTAGTCGCTGCCGAGGAGTGCCCAAGGGCAGGATCTGGGTTAGGAGTTTCTCCAAGCCCCGGCCTCCCCAATAACTATCACACTGCCCGAGTGCAGAGCCATTTCTTGGGGAGGAGGAGTGGGGTCCAGGGTTACCGATGTGGGAGATAGCCGGAGGCCACAGAGAGTGGCGAGGGTGCGTGCGTGCGGTCCAAGTAGGCAGAAAAGCTGGCGGGCGCTGCAGGTGCACGCGCGGCCCCACCGCCCCACCGCGCCTGTCCCGCGCGGCGAGCCCCGCACAGTTCTAGGCCGGAACCGGGCGCAGGATTGGAGAGTCCCGGGCAGAGAGAGGAACAGGCAACAAGAGTCTTTACCTGAGAAGAGGGGTTTCGGAGAAGTTGGGGGTTAAGAGGAGGGAAGAATTCGAGAGAGCAACAGAGGCAGATTCGGCGGGCGGTTGGGGGCCGAGGGCGGTGGAGCCCCGCTGGGTATAAATAGCCGGTCCGGGTTTGACAAGCGCTGCGGTGACTGGCGGTGCCGCCCCCACCCCGCTGCTCGCCGCGCGGGGAGGGGAGGAGCGCTCCGAGCGGGCGGGGTGGGGGAGGCGGCCTCGAGTGTCCTGGTGGCGGCGGCAGGAGGCCGAGGGGGAGGAGCCGAGACGGGGGGTAGAGGGCGGGGGCCCAGAGCGGGGCGAGGGCGGGGGCCACCATTGCGCCTCGCGCCGGGCTCTGTGTCGCTGCTGTCGCCTCGACGGTTGGGGGTCGGTGTGTCGGGGCGGGCGGGGACGCTGCGCGGGGTAGCGCGGAGCTGTTTTGTCTTCTCTCCCTGTGGAGCGGCTCCGGCGCCGGGAGGCCCCGGCTCCCTCCGGACGCCGGCCATCGGCGGCGGCGGCGGCTATTCCGCGGCCCTGCAGGGAGGGAGAGCGTCGCCGCGGTCTTCCCAGGCTACGCGGCGAACAGGTAAGAGCGCGGGCAGCCGAGGGTGGTGGGAGGGAGCGCCGAGGGCTCGGCGATAGTGTCTCGCCGACCTGAGTGCCGCCTCCTCTCTCTGCACCCCCTCCCCGCGCCTGTGTTTGCTCCGGGGTTTGCGGAGGGGTTTTCCGAGGCTGTGGCGGTGACATCGGCCAGGCCCTAGGGAAGAGGGCCGAGTGACCCTAGGCAACGGTCGGGGAGGCGGACTTGGAGAGAGGGGAAGGAGCTCTGCGCGCCTGCCCGCGCGAGGCGCGGGCGCGGGGCAGGGCAGAGGGAAGAGGTTACAGACCCCGGCGGGGGGATGGGCCGAGCGCAGCTGGTCTCGCTGTGTTTACATCTCTGAGCGAGTCACCTCGGCTGGGAAGCGGAGTGAACTGACCCGCCTTGTCCCGCGGGGAGGCCAGGGCGGGGGGTCCGGCTCCGGAGGAAGCGAGTCCTGGGAGGGTTCGTGCCGGGCGGGAGGCTGTGGCCAGCGCCGGGGCTACGCGGCCAACTCAGGGCGGGACCTGGGAGGGTTTGGCCGTTTAAGGTGGCGTGGAGGGCCCGAGACGAGTTGCTTCCCCTGTCGGGCCTTATCGCCGCCTCTACCTTTCCTTCTCTCTGCTGCTAGCCTGCAGGGCAGGTTGTGCTCGGTCGTTCTTTTATTCTTGGTCTCCGCGCCGGCTCCCTGCTGTCGCTTCCCCCAATTCCCGGGAGGTAGGGAGGGATGGCTCTGATCGGAATCTGTTTTTTAAACAAAACAAAAACGGGCTTCGTAACGCGCACATCTAATGACCGCCTCCTGGATCCTTTCCTTGTGAAGCTGACCCTCAGGGACCGCGCTGCTGGTTTTCTGGAGGCGCTGAGAGGGAGACCCGGAGGGCTCTGGCAAGGTTCAGCACTGACTGCCCGGGGTAGCCTTGCGAGGAGGGCAGCCGAGCCCCTACTTTTGAGCGAGTTAGACGTTTTTATTCCGTGTCAGAAAATATATTCCGTAACACCAAGAGTAATCCAGATTGCACTGTTTCTAATATTTCTCATGTGCCAGCATCCTAGGCTCTCTTTTTCTGGGAGCTAGAGTCGCTGCAGAATAGCTTTCAAGTTCTTAGTACTTCACTAAATGAGTAAGAGGAGGACACTTAATTGTAAAACTGTAAAATTTCCCCTCTTTCTGGTGTTCACGAACGTTTACTTTAGCTCTATGTTTAAATTTTTATCCAGCGATCAGAGAACAGTAATCGTATTTTTGGTAATCAGATTTTTTCTTTTTGTCTGTGAGTCTCCATCGAGAAATAAATTATGCATTTACTCTAGTGCCAGATCTCAGAAGAATCTCAGATACATACATTTCATAGTTTCTTCAAAAGGCAGATGACCTTATATAAGATTGGAAACTACTGAATTACATTTAAAGGGATTTAGGAATTAAAGTTTTTATAGTGCAATATAGTTTATAGAGAGTGCTCACATGAGTACTTTTGGCATATGTCCTGGTAGTTAAACACGGAAAGTAGAAAATGGAAATATCTTGAGCATTTGAAATTTGAATATTTAATGTCAATCTATTTTTAAGCTTAGTGACAAATAATTACCGTGATTAATCATTGCTGTTCATTCACGAATACTTATTTACAAAATAATCAGTTTGAGTGTGGTTGAAAAGAATTTGCGATATACTGATTTTTCTGTTCTAAGTTAACATGATCAGTTCTTTCATTGGTTACTGTGGTTGTGGTAGGGCCTGCTGATGTTGATGCTTTACCTGCTCACAGGACCATAGAATTCAGCTGTTTTAAAATGTACAATTGGATGGTTTCTGGTATTTTCACAAAGTTGTACAGCCATCCCCTTACTATATTTTGGAGCAGTTTTATCACTCTGGAAAGGAACCTGGTATCCATTAGTAGTCATTCCCCATTTCCCCCCCAAACTCCCAGTCCCTGGCAACCACTAATCATTTGCCTCCCCCCCCAACTCCCAGTCCCTGGCAACCACTAATCTAATTTCTGACTCTGTGTATTTACCTGTTCTTGCCATTTCATATGAAATGGAATAATACAATATGTGGTCTTTTGTGTCTGGTTTATTTCACCTCAGCATAATGTTTTAAAAATTCATTCATGTTGTAGCATGCATCATTATTTCATTTCTGTTTATTGTTGAGTAATATTCCATTGTATGGATATGGATATATTACTTTATTTACCCATTCATTAGTTGATGGATATTTGGGTTGTTTCCACTTTTTGGTTATTTATGAATAATCCTATGAACATTTGTGTACAAATTTTGGTGTGGACATGTTTTCATTTCTCTTGGATATGTACACTTTATTAAAAAACAGCTTCTTGAGTTATAATTTACATAGCAAAAATTCAACCGTTTTGAGTGTGATTCACAATGATTTTTAGTAAATATATAGAACTGTGAAATTGTCACAACAAACCAATTTTAGAACATTTCCATTGCCTCCAGAAATTCTCTCTGATTTTCAGTTAATCCCTCCCCAGCACTAGGCAACTATTGATTTGCCTTCTGTATGTATAGATCTGCCTTTTCTGAATATTTCATATACATGGAGTTACACAATATGTAGTCTTTAGCATCTGGCTTCTTTCATTTAGCATATTTTTTTGGGAGTTAGTCTATATTGTAGCATGTTTCAGTATTTTGTTCCTTTTTATTTGCAGAAGAGTGTTCCAGTGTATGCTACATTTCTTTTTTGTTCACCGTTGTTGGTCATTTGTATTGTTTCTAGTTTTTGACTGTTATGAGTAATACTGCTTGAATATTTGCATATGTTTTTATGTGAACATGTTTTCTTATTGTAGTTTTAATTTAATTTTCCTAATGAATCATGATGTTGGGCATCTTATCATGATTATTAGCTATTGATTTATTTTCTTAGTGGGGTCTTTCGAAGTGCAAAGTCTTAAATTTTGATCAACTTTTTTCTTTCATAAATCATGCTTTTCTTGATATATATAAAAACTCTTTGCCAAGATCTTTTGAGGATTTTCTCCTTTTTTTCCTTCTAAAAGTTTTATAGTTTTAACTCTTTTATTTAGATCTATTTATGTTACATTTATGATCTATTTCTAGTTAATTTTTGTGTATAATATGAAATAAAGGTTGAAATTCTTATTTTGCATGTTGATTGTCTGGCATCATTTTTTGAAAAGACTGTTGTTTCCCCATTGGATTACCTTGGCACCTTTATGAAAAAGTAATTGAGCATTAATGTAAGAATTAATTTCTGGACTCTTAAGTTTAGTTCTAGTATCTATGTGTCTATCCTTTAAGGCTAGTAACACTGTCTCTATTAGTGTGCTTTTTGGTAAGTTTTGAAACCTGGGAGTGTAAGTCCTTCAATTTTGTTCTTGTTTTAAAGAATGTTTTTGGCTGTTCTGGGTCCTATACAAAAATTTTAGGATCAGCTTATCAACTTCTACAAAAGAGTGCTGAGATTGCATTGCATCTGTAGGTCAGTTTGGGGAGAACTGCCATCTTAAAAACATTGAGTCTTCCAATGAATGTGAAAATTTTTCTCTATTTATGAGATCTTCTTTAATTTTTTAGCCATGTTTTATAATTTTCTGTGTACAAGTCTTATACTTTTTTTTTTTTACTAGAGAAGGTTTAGGTTTACAGAAAAACCGTGCAGAAAATGTAGAGTTCCCGTATGCCTCCCCTATTATTAACACCTTGCTTTAGTGTGGTACATTTGTTATAATTGATGAAAGAATATTATAATTGTACTAATAACTATAGCCCATGGTTTGCATTAGAGTTCCCTGTTTGTGTTGTACAGTCCTATGTTTTTTTTAAAATTTAATTCTAGTAACTATATACAACCTAAAACTTCCCCTTTTAATACTTAAGTATATAATTCAATATTGTAAATTACGTTCACAATGTTTTGCTATCATCACCACCACTTATACTTTGTTTGTTCAGTTATTTCCCCTGAAAAATTCACTATTGTGAATGGAATTGTTTTTTAAATCTCAGTTAGGATTTTTGTTGCTAGTGCATAGAAATACAATTGATTTTTGTATATTAATCTTGTATCCTGTGACCTTGTTGAACTTATTAGCTCTGGTAGTTTTTTTGTGGCTTTCTTAGGATTTTCTATGTACAGTAACATGGCATCTGTGAATAATGATAGTTTTCCTTTCTAATTTGAATGCATTTAATTCCTCCCTCCCTCCCCTCATTTATCTCCCTTCCTTTCCTTTCTCCTTTGGCTCCAACCTCCAGTGTAATGTTGAACACAGGTGACAAGAACAGATATCTTTGCATTGCGAAGAGGAAGGAATTCAGTCTTTAAAGTATAGTGCTGGTTGTAGGTTTTTTGTATATGCTGTATATTTGGTAGCTGAAGTACCAAACCATTTGGTAAGTTTGTTCATTTTGTCAAATGCCTTTTCTGCATCTACTAGTCTGAACAACTATCATGGTTTGCCCAGTGCTTTTTTGATTTTAGCATTGAAAGTCCTGGGTCTTGGGAAACCCCCTGGGCTTGTATGGTTGGTCACCCTAGTGTCTGTTGAGGTATTATGTAGTTTTTGTTCTTTATTCCATTAATGTGTTGTATACATTGATTTTCAGACGTTAAACCAGCCTTGTATTCCTAGGAAAAATCCCACTTGGTCATGGTATGTAATCCTTGCTAATATGTTGTTAGATTAGGTTTCCTAATGTTTTGTTCAGGATTTTTGTGTCTGTATTCAGGAGGGATATTAGGAAGTTTTTGACCATTATTTCGTCAAATATTTTCTTCAAATATTATTTCTGCCCTTTTCTTCCTCTCCTGTCTTTTTGGCACTCTCAGTACATGTATGTCACTACAATTAATGGAATACCTGTCTCTGAGGTTCTGTTCATCTCTCTCTCTCTCTCTCTCTCTCTCTTTTTTGTTGTTATTCGGATTTGGTAATTTCTATTGGTATATCTTTTTTTCATTGAGATATATCTACTGATAAATCAGGTTCCTGACTCTTCCTTCTGCCACGTCAATATGCTATTGAGTCCCACTAGTGAATTTTTAAGTTCAGTTGTGCTTTTCAACTCTAGAATTTCTATTTGATGATTCTTCTCCTTCTCCTCCCCCTCCTCTGCCTCCTCCAGTAATTTCTGTCCCTATATTGAGGTTCCCTGTTTTATGAGTCATGGTCATTGTACTCTCATTTAATTCTTTAAACATGGTTTCCTTATTTGGAGATACAATTAAATTTTAGATAGTAGATATATCTGAACTATGTGTTAAATCCTAAAATTATGTTTTATTTCTAAATTATATTCTATTTATCATATGTATTTCATATCCACATGAATGTGTATTACTCTTTTTTTT
>PVKY010011131.1:0-12200 GCA_004027775.1 Bradypus variegatus
GGTATTTATTTTGATTTTTCTTTTGTGTGTTAATTCCATGTTCAAGACATTAAGGATATTCAGGTTCAAGACTATTTTGTGTTCATTACAAATTTTTTGTGAATCATTGTGATGTTACCATTTCCTGCTTTTGCCACGAATCCTTCCTTGTCTGATGTTAATCCCCTCGGGGGATTATGAATTAACATAAAATTCTCCAACCCTCTAAAAAGACCAAGGGCTGCACCCTGGCCGCCCTCGGAGCCAGCAAGCTTCTAAAGACTCTGGCCAAAGTGAAGAACGACATCAACGCCGCGGGGGAGTCAGATGAACTGGCAAATGAATACGAGACCCGGGCTGTGGGTGAGTCCACAGCGAGGGGCCATGGGGAGCTGGGTCTGCCCCGTGGGGTGCAGGTGCCCACCCCAGGACACGCCTTCCTGAGCTGAGAGTAGGGGCAAGCCTGAGCTCCCCCTGCTGGCCAGCTCGGAGCACTGCAGACCACGTGGTCAGACGTTCAGGCCCCTTGGTGCTGCCTCGCCCTGACTTTTCCAAGAATGAATGGGGGGAAGAATCTCGGGGTCTCTGATCCCACAGCCACCCAGACCCACTTCCAGCCCCAGGTCAGGGAGCTTTGAGACCTGCTCAAGGTTTTGTTCTGTTTTGCGTTGATTTGGGAGTTCTGAGTTTGGGATGTGGTACCTGGATACTGTCCTTATGTCAGAAACGGATGGAACTGAGATTTTACCCGACTTGCAAGCTGACAGGTTAGCCTGATGCAGCTTCATTTACCTGTACTGACAGCAGCCCCGGACCCCTTGGCAGGGGCACACGGTTTATTAATTGTACAAAGGCAGCAGCTGGAGTAGCTTCTTGTGTTGGTTCCCCTGCCTCGATTCTCCTTGGGGGTGACACTTTTTTTTAAATCTTGTATCTTATCTGCAAAGAAACCTCTCCAAGAGCATGTAAATGAGGTGGAGGAGTTGCTGCCATGTGTGGCTAAGTGGGCAGGGGGCCTGCAGACCCTCCCCAGTGGCAGAGACTCTTCTGCCTGAGCCCAGACTGAGCCCCACCAAGCAGGGAATCTC
Organism: Bradypus variegatus; assembly: GCA_004027775.1. Lineage (NCBI taxonomy): Eukaryota > Metazoa > Chordata > Mammalia > Pilosa > Bradypodidae > Bradypus > Bradypus variegatus. The sequence continues at coordinate 1,068 of PVKY010011131.1, forward strand.
CCTGTGTTCCATATAGCTCGATTCAATGGGCATTCATTGATCCTCACAACCCAACAGAGCTCTGCTGGGTGTCGCTTGCCTAAAGAACATCCCTTTAGTCAAGAAAGCATTATATGGTGATGACATTCTCTGTGCAGTTTATAAATCTGTATTCTCACACCCAGGCTTCTCCTGGAGTCCGGGATTGCTTGGGGAGGGATGGGCCTGGAGAGTTCTGCATCTTTGCCAGCCCTGACTCTGGCTTCTCTTCTCTGATGCTACCACCACTGCAGAGCTATTCACGGAGTGTTACAGTAGCGATGAAGATTTGGCGGAACAACTGCTGGTTTATTCCTGTGAAGCCTGGGGTGGAAGCAACTGTTTGGAGCTGGCAGTGGAAGCCACAGACCAGCATTTCATCTCCCAGCCTGGAGTCCAGGTGAACAGATGCAGTCTTCAGCCAACTGCACCCACATGTCTGGAAAGGGGCCTTTAGATCAGACCCGATTAGTGGCATTAATAAAATATAATATTAAAGGGAAACTTTCTCCTTCAACACAGGAGAAGCTGAGTGATGTTACAGGGGATGGCAGTGTCCAGGCTTTGGTAGGAACTCTTGCTTTAAGAGACAGTGCAGGAAAAGGGATGTTCTTTGAGTTTCCAGCAGGCAGGCGGTACAGCATTGTGGCTATGAGCTGGGTCTCTCGCTCCCATGGCCTGGGCTGCACTTCCCTGGTCTCCTGACTAGTGGTGTGATGGAGGGCAAGCTACACGGCTCTCTGAGCCTTAGGTTCCCCCCATGTGGAAGGGGGATAATCACTGTCACAGGGACATGACCGTGTTTCATCTTTGCTGTCAGGTGGGGAGGTGGGTGTCACCTCCATTTTACTGATGAGGATTCAGGAGCTCAGAGAGGTACCAGAACATTCCCCGGGTATCCCTGCTAAGAAGGAGCAGCATTGGGATTTGACCCCATGTCGTTTTGTCTGCCTCATGGACCTCCTATTATACCAGGCAGATGAGAATTAGGAAAGTGTTTATGGAAAAAAAAAAAGAAAAAACAAACCAACAAAACATTTGCTACTACAGCTAAGCTGGATTCAATGGGAGGGGCACTCTGTGACCCAGGTCAGGACAGGTTGAGGTGAGGTGTGCCCGGGAAGCGGGGCTGGTGTGTGTGTGTGTGTGTGTGTGTGTGTGTGTGGGTCAGGGGTGTGGGGGTGTGGTGGGAAACCAGGCCACCGTGGGCTGCGGGCTGTGCTCTGCTCACAGCCTCTCAGGACCCAAACCCCTCTCGCTAGGGCCCCAGGGAGACTAACTCCTGCTTTGTCCAATTCAGGAGCCCCGAGGGTCTCACCCAGCTGGCAGTTCAGGGCCTTCACGGGCCTCTCTCTGCCAGGTCCGCGGGAGCCTCCTCGGTGTCCGCTCAGCATGTTGCTTCCTTTTGTCAGGCTGTGGAGCCATGGGGTGTCTGAGACTGGGGGGACCGTCCTGGTGCCAGGGGTCCCACGTGCCCCAGGAGGCAGCCTGACACATTCACCACCCCAGCAGGAACACGAGAGTGAGGAAGACGAGACATTCCCTGTCTTTCTTTGGGTCTTCCTAAAGCAGATCCCAAGACAAGGATTTGCACGCCTGTAGTTTATTCTGGAGCTGAGCCAGGAGCACAGTGAGCAGTGAGGAAGGGAAGGGGGAAGCAGACACGGGTTTGCTAGTGAGGAAGTTACCCTTTTGAGCAGCTGGGGCTCAGCCCTGCCGGCGACCCTGGGGGACTCTAGAACTAACTGCCTCCTCATTGCCCTTTGGGGTGCAAGGAAGCTTATCCACCCACTGTAGTTTCTCATTTGGGGGGGGTGCGCTTCTGGTGTCCACAGGCCGCGTGCATTGCTGACCAGAGTGGCTTGCGTAGAGGGTCGCGGGCACTCGTGGAGCAGCGAGGGCTGGGGAGCGGCAGGCCCCCCAGGACACAGGCCTTCCCCGGGTGCTGCACGCGACGGGTGCGGGTTCTGAGTCCTTCCCTGGGTCCAGTCTGTCCTCCCCTTTGGTGCGGATTTAAAGTGCAGCGCTCGGAGGCAGCCTGAGTTTTCCTATTTCCACCTTTGTGGAAGGCCCCCTGTACCACCTTTCAGGGTCGGGACCGTCTGGAGAAAGTGCTTCCCTGCATTGCAGCCCCAGTTGACTGGGAAAACCCAGCAGCCTCCCCTTTCCCAGCTCCCCTTGTAGTTTCCTGACAAGAGCATCCCTCCTGCCTCCAGAAATACATCCTCTGGGACCCGGAAGTTTGACATGGTGTGAATTTGTGATCATTGAGGATAAAGGCGTAGAAAGCTACTTATTTAAAAGTACATAATAAAGATCAGAGTTGGTTAAAAATCCATAGCTTTATTGAAGTTGCTCTCTATTTTAACATAACCTTGATTTTAACCTTGATTTTAAAGCTCACAGAATCCAACTTTAAAAAGATGTGAAAATCAAACACATTTAAAAAATTATTTAGGTAATGTAGATACATAGAATGAAATTTGCCATTTTGACCAGTTTTAGTTGTATATTGTAGAGCCATTAATTACATTCACAATATTGTGCTACCCTCACCACCATCCATTACCAAAACCTTTTCACTACCCCAAAGAGAGACTCCACCAATGAAGCCACCACTAACCCCTAGTAACCTCTAATCTTTCAGGCTTTATGAATTTGCTTAATTCTAAATATTTCTTAAGTAGAATCATACAGTGTTTATCCCTTTGGGTGGCTTATTTCTCTCAGCACACAACGTGTATCAGAACTTTACTCCTTGTTATGACTGAATGATATTCCATCTTATGGATAGACCACCTGTGGTTTACCCATTCATCAGTTGATGGATGCTTGGATTGTTTCCACCTTTTGGCAATTGTGAATAATGCTGTCACAAAAATTGGTGTGCAAATGTCTGTTCAAGTCCCTGATTTCAGTTCTTTGGGGCATAGACTAGGAGTGAAATCAAACAGATTTTTAAATTGTTTTGTTATAGTCCTTTAGAATCCAGGTAACTAATGAAGAAGAACAAAGACATTAATTCAGAAAGTTGTTTATTTTTTTGGGGGGGGGAATGAGGGGACTGGGAAGAAAGGTCATATTCCAGCCTCCATTTGATTGCATTGGTAAGGATTTGTGTGGTTTTTTATTTTTGTTTTTGTTTGTCTCTGCTTCCCTGTAGAATTTTCTTTCAAAGCAATGGTATGGAGAGATTTCCCGAGACACCAAGAACTGGAAGATTATTCTGTGTCTGTTTATTATACCCTTGATTGGCTGTGGCTTTGTGTCATTCAGGTATGAACCAAGCACACACCATGTGTGCTTGTGCGTGCATGGATGTGCTGCCACGTGGGTGTGCTATTGTGTAAATGTTTGTAAGTAAGCCCTGGAACTCATGACGTTCCCACCCATCCAGTCTGGTATCTTCTCTGGCTTTTTCTGGGATTGGTTTCAAACCGGTAGATGTGGAGTCATGTCTTCACTAGCTGAGGGACTGGATTTTGTCTGGGTCAATCTTAGAGCACAGTTTTGACCCCCCCCCATCCTCCCACACCTCTCTGGGGGTCCATTTATCTCTATTTAGAAGGAGGAGTGGGCCGCTCCAGGTGGGAACCCACTCTGGGATGTGCCACTTCCGGGAGATGCTGGCAAGGCCTGTGACGGAGTCTTTCCCTCTCCAACCAGGAAGAAGCCCATTGACAAGCACAAGAAGCTCCTTTGGTACTATGTGGCCTTCTTCACCTCCCCCTTCGTGGTCTTCTCCTGGAACGTGGTCTTCTACATTGCCTTCCTCCTGCTCTTCGCCTATGTGCTGCTCATGGATTTTCACTCCGTGCCCCACACTGCTGAGCTGGTCCTCTACGCTCTGGTCTTTGTCCTGCTCTGTGATGAAGTGAGGCAGGTAGGGCAACAGCCACATGGGACACCGTTGCTTTCCCAGCGGGCGGCTTCTTCCTAGGGCTGAGGAGGAGTGGAAGTTGCTTCTGAAGTTCAAAATGCATTTTTCTGCTGAAATAAATGTTCTCGTTGGGTGGTAGTCCATGAATATAAAGATGCATTTTACAACTTTCAGCAATTCAGTGAGATGTTGTATCAGTCAGGGTTCTCCAGACAAACAACCAAAAAGACATATGTGTACCTGTGTGTAGTATGTATGTGTGGATAGATAGATTAGATAGATAGATAGATAGATAGATAGATAGATGACAGATAGATGATAGATAGATAGATGATAGATAATTTTAAGGAATTAGCTCATGTGATTGCGAGGCCTGACAAGTCCAAGATCTGTAGGGCAAGCCGGCAGGCTGGGAATTCCAGCAGAATCCATGTTGTAGTTTTGAGTCTGAAATCCACCTGTAAAGCCAGCAGCCTGGAAACTCAGAGAGGAGCTGATGTTGTAGTCTTGAGGCAGAATTTCTTCTTCTTCCAGAAACCTCAGTTTTTGCTCTCAAAACCTTAAATAATTGTCTGAGCCCCTCTCTCCTTTCCCACATTATGGAAGATAATCTCTTGCTCAGTCAACTGAGTTTAGATGCTAATCCCATATACAAAACACTTTCACAGCAGCAACACCTAGGTTAGTGTTGACCAAGCAACTGGATAGCATGGCCTAGCCCAGTTGGTACATCCAATTAGCCATCGTAGATCTCTTACTACCAAGCTCTCTCTCTCCTCTCTCATGAGTACTAATTGGTGGAGATGGATTCCTCAAGTATGGTCATGTGTTCAAAGAGAAGGAGACCTTGTGCTGAAAATCCTCTCCTTCCCCAGGATGCAGAGGTTGCAGCCTGATGAGTGACAGGGGAGCTGGGGGGACTTCGGAACTAAGAACATCTTAATGCCCCCAGTGTCAGAGCAACAATATTTTAAAATCATATAAATCCCTCTGGATTTTAGAGAGTTCATATGAATTATTCATTGTGCTCGTCTGCAGTGTCTTGGGATCTGCAGTTTTGGGCCCCTGCTTTCCACCACTGAATCCCAAGCCTTAGCCCAGGCCTGGCTTGGGGTGGGTGTGCATTTAATGACTGTGGAATGAATGAATGTTGATGGTGAATGACACTGCTGCCCTTGAACCATTAAGAAGTGATTCCAGAAAATCCTTTCAGACTTAGTAGTTTCCAAATTGTTAATAGCTGCTGCTGCCACCACTTTTGTTGTCTCTTGAGTCCAAACCCAAGCACATATCCATCTGACAAGTGTGTACCAGGTACTAATGATTTATGAGAGGCTATGCCAAGTGCTGCAAGAGATTTCAAGCGAAAAGAATGTGTTCTTGACTTCAGAGAGTCACTTCCTAGTGTAGGAATTCTACATTGATTTCAACTACTATGCCAACTCTGATAGACTTTTTCTGTGGCTTCCGCAAGTCCTGGGTTAAGTAGGATTCTGAGGCTCTGTCCTCAGCAGAAGAGTGTCTGGATCAATTAGTGCCATCTGCCATGAGTGTGAGGGGTGGGACGAGTCCTGGCAACAAAGCCCTCCCTGTATCTGCCTTCCCTTTGCCGAGCAGGTTGAGTTGCAGGTGGGGGTGGAAATGGGCTAGAGATGGAGGAAGAATAAACTAAATTACATAAGTCAGTGTTGAACAAGGCAAGATTATCAGACTATCTGCACACCAGCAACTCTCCCTTCTGACTTGCAGGGGATGTTTATAATTTCAGAACCAGCCTCGTGAGAGCCCGAGGCACTGGTCAGGAGGTCACAGCCTGGTACAGGCCATGCCTTTCAGAGCATCTCATTCTCTCAGATGCTGTCTTTCACTTCCTAGTTCTCTTATTTTGACTTCCCATGTTTCAGCAGCAAGGGGCTGGAAGTGTTTGAGAGAAGGCAGAGAAAGACCAAGGGAGAAGGAAAATTTAAGATAGGAATGGGCGCCTGCCAAAGTGAGGATGTAAGGGGAGCAGGGGGACACCACTCTATTGACAGAAGCTTGCTCTGAGCTCCTTTTCCCTTCTCCTAAACCATCAGGGTAGAGTTCTGGGGCCTTGGCTTCCTCTCTTTCCTCTATTCCATCTGTGACTGACCACCTTTCAAAGGCACATCAAAGGGAGAAAGACACATTCCCACTACAGCCTTTGCAGAAGGGGCCAAAAGGGTGACGCTGCAGGTGTTTGTAGGCTGGAGAGGGAAGCAACCAACATCTCATGCCCTCTGAGAGACCTGGTTTTGTGGACTGGGGTGGTCCTTTCAGCCAAAAGAGTCTTTTTTTTTCCCTATTAGTTACAGTCTCTAGTTAATGTTGATTGCATCCCTCCCCCAATGCCTCCCCATTTTTAACACCTTGCAAGTTTGGCATTTGCTTGTTCTCCCTCGTAAAAGAACACATTTGTACATTTTATCACAATTGTTGAATATTCTAGATTTCACCAAGTTACACAGTCCCAGTCTTTATCTTTCCTCCTTTCTTCTGGTGTCTCACATGCTCCCAACCTTCCTCTCTCAACCATACTCATAGTTATCTTTGTTCAGTTTACTTACATTGTTTTGCTACCATCTCCCAAAATTGTGTTCCAAACCATGCACTCCTGTCTCCTATCACTCTGTAGTGCTCCATTTAGTATTTCCTGTAGGGCAGGTGTCTTGTTCACAATGTCTCTCATTGTCTGTTTGTTGGAAAATATTTTGAGCTCTCCCTCATATCTGAAGGACAGCTTTGCTGGATACAGGATTCTTGATTGGTGGTTTTTCTCTTTCAGTATCTTAAATATATCACACCACTTCCTTCTTGCCTCCATGGTTTCTGCTGAGAGATCTGCACATAGTCTTATTAAGCTTCCTTTATATGTAATGGACCGCTTTTCTCTTGCTGCTTTCAGGATTCTCTCTTTGTCTTTGACATTCGATAATCTGATTATTAAGTGTCTTGGTGTAGGCCTATTTGGATCTCTTCTGTTTGGAGTATGCTGCACTTCTTGGATCTGTAATTTTATGTTTTTCATAAGAGATGGGAAATTTTCATTAATTATTTCCTCTACTATTGCTTCTGCCCCTTTTCCCTTCTCTTCTCCTTCTGGGACACCAATGATACGTACATTTTTGTGCTTTGTTTCATCCTTGAGTTCACGGAGACATTCCTCATATTTTTTCATTCTTTTCTCCATCTGCTCCTTTGGATGTAGGCTTTCAGGTGTTTTGTTCTCCAGTTTCTGAGTGTTTTATTCTCCCTCTTGAGATCTGCTGTTGTATGTTTCCATTGTGTCTTTCATCTCTTGTGTTGTGCCTTTCATTTCCATAGATTCTACTAGTTGTTTTTTGAACTTTTGATTTCTGCCTTATGTATGCCCAGTGTTTTCTTTACAGCCTCTATCTGTTTTGCAATATCTTATCTAAACTTTTTGAATTGATTTAGCATTAGTTGTTTAAATTCCTGTGTCTCAGTTGAAGTGTATGTTTGTTCTTTGACTGGGCCATAACTTTGTTTTTCTTAGTGTAGGTTGTAATTTTCTCTTGTCTAGGCATGGTTTCCTTGGTTATCCAAATCAGGTTTTCCCAGACCAGAACAGACTCAATTCCCAGAGGGAAGAAATATTCAGTATCTGGTTTCCCTGAGGGTGTGTCTTGGAAAATTGCTCCACCCTGTGCCTTGGGTCACTGTGCTTTTCTGTCCAGCAGGTGATACCTGTTAGCCTGTAATTCTTGATTGGTGTGAGGAGGTATGGCCATGTTCCCCCAGGCTCTGGGGTCTGGTTCTGAATGGAAAGGGCCCCACCCCTTTGCTCTTAGAGAAGATAGACCCCCTAGGGGGAGGTCATTAGCATTTCAGTGGTCTCTCTCTCTGCTTGTGCTGCCCCCACCCTTCTCTGAGTGGGAACTGTAATGGCTGGGGCTTTCTCCACTGAGCCAAAAAAGAAACAGATAGTCCCCTTCAGACCCAGTCCAAGGCGACCCTCCAGCTCTCCAAAGTCAGTCATTACCCAAAGCCTCTGTCTGTTTTTTGGGGATTCGTACCTGTAGCAAGCAGTTCACACTCGCTACTTAAAATCCCAGTTGGAGCTCAGCTGAGCTATATTTGCTTGCTGGGAGAGAGCTTCTCTCTGGCACCATGAGGCTCTGCAGCTTGGGTTATGGGGGAGGGGTCTCCCGGCTTGGATCCGCAGGTTTTACTTACTGATTTTATGCTGTGATCTTGGGCATTCCTCCCAATTCAGGTTGGTGTATGATGAGTGGATGGTCTCATTTGTCCCCCCACAGTTATTCTGGATTATTTACTACTTAGCTTCCACTCCTCTCTATGCCACCATCTTGCCCAAGCTCCAGCTGAAAGGGTCTTGTCTGGCCTGTTGGAATTGGTGGGCCTTGGTGAGCCGCCCGCTAGCTCTCAGCAGAGTGTCTGTTGTCACGGCCCACCTGAGAGGCAGCTGTGCCACTGAGGAGGTCATGAGGGCCTCTGTTGGGTAATTGGTGGTTGAGTCACATACGTGAGGCCAAGCTCTGTTGCCCACAGTAGTGGAGACAACAGCAGGAGGCAGTAGTGTGTTCCTGCAGAGACAGAGGGTTTGTGCTAACGTGAACAAGGCACTTCACTGCTCTGAGCTTTGATTTCTGCACCTTGGGTGATTTGCCCTAAATATTAAATGCCATCACTGAAGAGTATTGAGTAGCAATGGATTCATAGCCCAGTGGGTAAATAAGTCATAAGCACAAGTAAGCAGTAAACAAAAAGAAGGAGGGAAGGAAGAAGAGAGGGAGGGAGGGAGGAAGGAAGGAAGAAAGGAAAAAGAGAAGGAGAGAGGGAAGGAAGGAGGAAGGGAAGGATGGAAGGAAGGAAGAAAGGAAGAAAGGAAGGAAGAAGGGAGGGAAGGAGGAAAGGAGGAGGGAGGGAAGGAAAGAAGGAAGAATTGCAAATAGACAGTATGATAGTCACTTAATTTCTCTGATTCTCTGGTTTCTCATTCATAAATGGGCATATTTCCCTCCTCAAGAGGTTATTGAGAATCATTCAAAGCGGGGACCCCTTACACTGTACCTAGACTATCTCATCTAGCACCAAGCCCACCAGGGAGTCCCTGAGTTCTTCTCTGGTTCCTAACACATACTTCTTGCTGCACAGAACTGCTTGGCATGGAAATTATTTGAGTTAGGTATTTGCTTCTTTTTCATATTTCTACCCTCAGGGGCTAACACAGGAGCTGGCATTGGCATGTTCCTGACGTGTGTGTGTTTTCTAAGAAATGAATTGTTGAGGTGAGATCTTCAGAATTCAAGAGCTTTTGGCGTGACTGACCAGGCAGGTAGCTGTAACCACGAATCGGGGGGCAGAGCTGGGCAGATGGGGCAGACTCCTGCCCACTTACTGGCATCATGGAGGTGCTTAGTGGCATCCTTTGGAGCAGAGGATGCAGCTGGCTTCTTGCAGTGGTGGGACCAGGCCCAGCAAAAGGTCCTTCTCCCACTTCTTCTTGCTCTTCGTGCCCCAATCATTTCTCCACTACCTTTTTTTCCTGACCCCAAAGCCCCCACACTCCTCCTCTGACACATCAAGTCATGGGAATGCCTGTACCAGTCCAAACATTATTTGGCTCCTTCAGGTATTTGAGGAAACCACAAAGCCTGGAGATGGGACTCGCTCTGCATTGCTTTGAAAAGCACATCTGGGCCTGGATGGAAGATGCAGGGAGATGTGTTGGCTTGGACCAAAGACTTCATTCATGCATTCTTTCAGTAAATATTTACTGAGCTCCTATGATGTGCCAGGCATGTTCTAGATACTGGGATTAGAGCAAAAAACAAAACAGACAAATATCTTTGCCTTTCTGGATCTTGCTGTGAGTTGGAGATGCTCAGCAGGTGCATTTCTGGGAGCTTTTGGGGGAGATGGAGGTGAGCATCGGTGAGCAAGGCAAGTGAGTGAGTGCTGCATTTACTGGGAGGCTGGACTAGCAACAGTAGGATTTGAAGTCTGTAAGTACAAATACCTCCACACCAGTTTAAGTGAACATTTAGCTACTGAGTCAGATATTAGGGCCACATGGGAAGAAGATCCAGGATAGGTACATTTTGACTGGAGAAGGGCCCTGGGCTGGTGCAGTGGGAGGTGTTGCTTAGGAAGGATGCAATGTGCTGAGTGGGAGTGGCCTGGAGGCAGGTGAGGAAGGAATCCCAGATGTGGAGAAACCTGGATAAGGCCAGGCCCTTCACAGCCCTCCCAGGGCCTGCTGGGAAGAAGTGGTACCCAGGGGCTCAGCTGATTGTAGCTCTTTTACATTCAAAATGGATGATGCTTGATACAGAGGGGAATAATGAGGGTGTCTAACTTTTCCCAACAGGTCCTTGGTCTCTTTTTAATTAGAGATTATTTTTGCATGGGCCAGTTTTAATTCAGCAATATTATGTATGAGCCCCATGCTTAGGGCTAGGAGCTTGGGGTCAAGCCTGGCTTTTCCATTTAACGTCTTTGCCAATGTAACAGCTCTGATTCTGTGGTTTAGGAGTCTGCAGAAGACAGCCATGAAGGTTCTTGTCATTAGACAAATCTGACACTCGGGGTCACTGTTTCTCTTCTTGTCTGCAGACTCATGCACTTTGAAACCCTAAATTTGATTGGTTTCCTCTAAGAATTCTGTAGGCCTGGTGTTCTTTTGATTAACCTGGTTCATACTTATTAGGAAAAAAGAAACAGGACATTACCTGTTTTAGATTGTGTCTTGCATCAAAAAGCTTAATTTTTTTAGCATCTTCCTATGTCCCCTTGCCTGGATGCAGATGTCGAAGTGCTGATTTGGAATTTCCAACCCAGGCAGTAGGAGTATATGCAAATGTAGCTGCTCAATGATGCTTTGTTCTATTAATTGGACATTGCTCAGGTTTGTTTAAATTGGGGAAAGTTCCATCTTGTCTTTATGGAGAGCACTGTTCAATCTTGAGGGCCATTGGAACCCCAAATCTTGAAAGATGTGATAAATTATGGCCCCAGTATTTTATGAATATACCCCATCTCTGGCACTCCATTCAGAAAAGAGCCTTCTTTTTTTTTTTTAAGATGTTTTCTCCCTGCAGTGGTCCCACAGAACCCCAAAACTGATCTACTTCCGATGTCTCCCCTCATGTTGGCTAGGCTTCTGAAAACCACCCAGGCAGAGACTGCGCCTGGGCTGAGGCTGCCCAGGTTGCCCTTTGTGCCTCTCAGAT
>PVKY010011132.1:0-12200 GCA_004027775.1 Bradypus variegatus
AATGAATGCCAACATTGCAAGGTGTTAAAAATAGGGTGGGGGAGGATTTGAGATTTCTTTATTTTTATTTCTTTTCAGGATAAATGAAAATGATCTAAAAATTGACAATAAAATTGAATTTGGTGATGAATGCACTATAATGGTACCATGAACAACTGAATGTACACTTTGGAGGATTGTATGGTATGTGAACAATCTCAATGAAATTGAATTAATAAAAAGACTTCTTGTCTTTTAGTGTTGCATACTAAAAGATTTATGAAAGACATTATATGATCTTTGTGACTTGTTTCAAAAGAATATGGGAGAGAAGGATTTCAGTCAGGGTACAGGAAAAAAAAAATACTGGCTCAGGGTTGATAATTGTTTAAGCTTGGAGAATGGTACATAGAAATTCATGTTACTATTTTTCTACTTTGGTATGTTTGATATTTTTCATAGTAGAAAGATACAAAATAAAATTTTAGATTGGACTAAATTTTTTTCTATTTATGGCTGTCACATTTTCTTTGTATTTTCCTTTATATATTTCAAGGCTATGTTATCTGGTATTTTGTATGATTGTTAAGTGTAGAATTAAATTGTGACTAACAAAAAAAAAAACATGTTATCTGGAGATAGAAAGAGGGCAGAGATTGGGAATTTGATTCTGAAGGAGCACAGAATATTCAATAAGATTGATTGTAAAGATCCAGAAATGGATATTACAATATTATCTGATGGTAGCACAATATTGTCAAGTATAATCAACAAAGTTGAGTGTGAATGTGGTTGAAAGAGGAAGGCTAGGGGCATGTGGGACACCAGAAGGAAAGATAGAGGATAAAAACTGAGATTATATAATTTAGCAAAACCTCGAGTGGACAGTGATGGTGAATAAATGAACAAATAGAAGAAAGTTATTACGTGAGGGAGAACAAATGAATGTCAACATTACAAGGTGTTAAAAATAGTATAGTATTTAGAAAATATAATTAATACAAATGATGGTAGATAGTTAACAGTAACATTGTAATGTTCCTTCATTAATTGTAACAAAGGCAATACAGCAAAGTAAAATGTCAATAAGGGAGGGGTGTGGGAATTCTTGTTCTTCCTCCATTTTTTCCCCTTTCTTCCTCTTCTTTCTTTGTGGAAGAAATGGAAATGTTCTCATATAGATTGTGGGGGTAAACACATAACTATGTAATTGTATTGGCAGACACTGATCTTACACTTAGGATGGATTGTAACTCTGTGACCAAAACTCTTTAAAAAAATAAAAACACAGGTGTCACAAAAGATGTGAGGAGAGAGAGAGATACCCACTGGCTGTTGGTAAGGAAGTAGCAGCCCCTCTACAGGGCCATGAAGTGGTTTCATAGAAGGCTAAATATATATTTGCCAGGTGATCCTGCAACCCAGTTATTAGATATACACTTGGAAGAACTCAAAGCAGGGACATGAATAGACATTTTCACACTGGTGTTTATGGCAGATTATTCACAACTGCAATAGGCGGAGGTGGGCTAAGGATACATCAGCTGATGAATGTGAGGGTGAACTGGTGTGTGTACATATGATGGAATAGAGTGGCTGCAACAAACAATTAAGTTGTGAGGCATGCAACTATGGGAATGAACCCTGAGGGCATTATATTGAATGCAATAAGCCAGAAACAAAAGGACAAATATTGTGTGGTCTCACTACCATCAACTAATAATGAGCAAACACTGAGAATTGGATCTGAGAGCACAGCTTTTCAGGGGATACAAAATGGGCAGAGATAGGGCAACTGATGGTTGCGGAGTACAAAATGTCCAATAAGACTCACTGTAAAGGTTCCTAGATTGTAAGCTCTTACTGCACTGACATCTATTCCTCAGTTTTAGCTATTTCTATATTCTGAGATGCATCATATAGATACTCATTTTTATTTTCTAATGTATTAAAATAGTTAGAAGTAAATAACCTGCATCTGTTAAACAGTAATCCAGAAGACTTGATTCTAGATGGTAATTGGTAACTATATAGCTTATATCATGGGACCATATGATAGTGAAAACCTGCTGACTGCCACTCCCTTTAACCAGTGTATGGCTGACAAATAATAAAACAATGATAAAAATGTATAAATAATAGGAAGGATGGGGGTATGTGTGGTTGTAGTGATCTTCTTAATTTCATTTCCTTTTTATATTTTTTCTTCATTTTGGAGTAATGAAAATATTTGGAAATTGACTGTGCTAATGAATGCACAACTATACCTTGATACTATGTGCCTCTGTATACTCTGGATGTATTATATGGATAAAATTCCATTAAGATACATAAATAAACTAAAAATGACTGTGAGGAAACAGTATCTGGATGCTCTCACTAATAGAAAAAATAAAATAAAATAATATATTTTAAAAAGTGTAAAGAGTTCCTTTTTGGAATGATGGAAATGTTTTGGTAATGGACAGTGGAGATGGTAGCACAACACTGTGAATACAATTAACAACATTCATATATGAATCTGATTAAAAGGGGAAAGGTTTGAGTTGGTAACAGGAAAAAGTACAAAAAGCTCTATGGAGTTACTCTACAGAAAGAGTGAACCCAAAATTAAACCATGTACTTTAATTATTAGCACAATTATAAAAATGTGCTATTATCAATTTTAACAAATGTAACATACCAATGCCAGGTGTTTACGGTAGGCTGGTATGCGGGAAACCTATATTGTATGCATGATTGTTATGTAAACCCACAAGTCTCTAATTTAAAAAAACATATATAGTGAAAACTGGTATAATGTACAATATTGTCATCCATCATATTAACAAACAACAAAAAACACACATGCCTTTCCAAGTTCAATTTCATTCATAAAGAAACTTACTTCAGTCTGGCCAAGTTCTTTGAAGGAGAGTTTGATAGAGGAATTCTTACTAGTTTGGAATGGACCAGGTTCTTGGTTAGGAGTTGCTGAGTGAAGACGAACCACTATTTTTGCACTGAAGAAAGAACAAATGCAATGTATTTAGCTGCCTTTTAAAAATCATTAATTCTATTATAAACTTTAAAATATTATATATCACTTTTAAAGTTCTGGTAGACACAAAGACCGTCCTGAAAAGCATCCTTTTAAAAACTATTAATTTTAAAACATCTCTACTTAGTACTTACAAGCTATGAACCAAAAAGTTTCAAGTTACTAGCTCTACAGATTAAACAAAAATGTGGTTTTAAAAAGTAAATTCAAAGTCAATTGGCTAAATTTTGGGTGGTGTATGATTAGGGTTTTCCATCTAGAGTTCTCATCAGAGGTGGTAATGGAGTCTGTAATTTATGCCAAATCATAGTACTGGACTAATTTTGAAAACAAAATGTGAGAAATCTGTTTAACTGGCCAGCTGATATATTATTGAAATTCCATCCAAAACTAACATTCTACAGTGTCGTGTGTTGGAAAATGCCACTAAGTCAACAGTATGATTTAGAAAGATACCAACAGCAAGAGCAATTCTCAAAATGCTTCTGCTCTTAGAAAATAAACTATCATTATCTTTATGATTACCATTATCTCCTATACTATTAAAAATGCCACCATAATTATTCAGCTTTATAAATGTTTTCTTCCCATTTTCCCATCTACTCAATATACAGTGCTCTACAAAGATTACAGAAGCTATAAAATTCACGATAAAAATATTGTCAATACCTAATTTAGAGCATTTCCTTTATGATCACATTACAAATACACCTATCACCAAATAATACTTTTTGCTGTTAAGCCCACATGGATGCCTAAATATAACTGTAAAACTGACACACCATGTTTTAGGATTTTTCAACATAATGAAGGCTTTGGTTAGTGAACTCTGGCCACCTTAGTAAGGACTCTTCATCTATTACTTTGTGGTAAGTTATCAGTAAGTGATGTAAGTAAGTTAGCTGCAGAAGCAGAATCACAAGACTTGATGAAACCAATCATCAGGCAAAGCAAACAAACAACAATTACAATAGGGTCACATAATCTGTAAAGCTAAAAACCCTGAGCCCTACTGTAAGATTCTGCCAAAGGAAGTCCAATGAAAAGCTAAATGATATAAAATAACATTTAAAAATTCCCAAATAAGCATAAAAGTTCCATGCCAGCTTTTCTTTACATTCATTTACTGGACCATACCCATTCCAAGCTAATCTACGGAGAACCATTAACAGTTTATAATAATGTCGTTTCAACAATTTTAACAAACTCTTCACACTGAAACAAAATGTGAATAAGGAAAACCACGTTTACGAGGGAGTACACAGGATCTCTCCATTTTCTGCATGACTTTCCTGTAAATCTACAGCTTTTTTGAATAAAAAGAACCAAACATTACTATACCTTTCTTTTACCGGCTACAGGATGAGGATGAGCTCCCACCGGAATCCAAAGGAATTCACAGACGAAACAGCACAGCGGCAGCATAAGGAGCCTCTATCCGAAATGCCGGAAAGAGCACCGAAAGGCGCCAGCCTTCCCGACCGCTCCGGACGGCCTACAGCTCAGGCGAATCCACGACTCAGCATCATGGCGCGGGCAATCTACTCCGAAGACACAAACACACCACCGCGACTGAACTCTAAACGCAGTAACCCAAATTAACTTGGTCTTGACTTTTTATTGGTTAGAGGGGAGGGCTTAAACCTGTGGTGTTTTGGGATTGGCTGATTTTTATGCAAATAAGGGATTGTACTGCCGGCGACGAGCTAAGTGCAATTTTTGATTGGTTTATTTGAGGGCTATTTTGATTGGTGCTTGCAGATATGTAAATTAGGTTGCCTCTGGGACATCTTGATTGGTCCATCAAGGGTGGTTCAGGATTGGCTCAGATGGACCAATCAAGATAGCACATAGTGCAATCCCTTATTCTCACAAAAATCAGCCAATACTAAAACACCAAAGGTTTAAGCCCTCCCCCTCTAACCAAGAAAAGGTCAAAACCAACTTTTGGCGGTTAACAGCCGTTTGGTTTCGCTTTTGCTGCCACGGAGAAGTCTTCTTGAGCTGAAACACTAAGGTGTAGCTGCACCCCGCTGGGAGCGGTCTGGAAGGTTGGAGCCTTTTGGTGTTCTTGGCGGCATTTCAAATGAAGCTTTGTTATGTTGCCGCTGGACTATTTCTGAGAATTCCTTTCAGCTCTGGTGGAGCCCAGCTTCATCCAGTAAGCCGGAAACAACAAGATACAGTAATGTTTGCTTCCTCTTATTAAAAACTGTAGATTTATAGAAAAGTCACGCAGAAAATGGAGAGAGCCTATGAACTCCCTTGTAAGCACAGTTTTCCTTATTCACATTTTGTTTCAGTGTGAAGTTTTTGTTACAATTGTTGAAACACTATTATCAACTATAAGCAGTCCTCAGTTTACATTAGAGTAGGTTCACAGTGGTGGTGTACTTTTCTATGGTTTTTAAAAACTTATATTCTGTAGTGTATACAACCTCCAATTTTGCATTTTATGTACTTGCAAACGTAGCATTCAGTGGTATCAGTATTCATCATTTTGTACCACAATCCCTTGGCAAAACTTTTCCATCACCCTAAACAGGAACCCTGTAGTAATTAGACACTCCCTACCCTGAACCCTTACCATGATAATATACATTTTAGTTTGATTATATGAATTAGCATATCAGATTATTTATCAGTGAAATCATACAACATGTGTCCTTTTGGGTTTTATTTCACTCAAGATGATGTCTTCAATTTCTTGCATGCTGTTGTATGTATGAAACCTAATTCTTTTTTATGGTGGAAAAATTTCTGTTTATAAACCACCTTAAAAATAACATGATTTCCAAATATTTTCTACCGTTTGGTAATTTTTTTATACTTTCTTCATAAAGCGTTTTGTGCATGAGAGTACTTAATTTTTATGAAGTCCCATTTATCTGTTTTTTCTTGTTCCTGGCTTTGGTGTAAATGCTAAGGAAGCATTGCCGAACATGTTTTCCCTCTAGGAGTTTGCCTTAGTTTCCTGGCTGCTAAAGCAAGTAGCATGAAACAGCTAGGCTTAAACAATGGGAATTTATTGGCTCAAATTATAGGAATTTATTGGCTCAAATTTACTGGCTCACAGGTTTGAGGCTGACAGCATTGCAACATGAATGATCAGAAGGTCAATTTTCCCAACTACTGCAGTGTTCTGGGTCTGGGTGCCAGTGATCCTTCATCCTTGGCTGTGTGGCCACGTGGCATTCTACAAGTGACATCATGCTGCTTTCTACTGTTGGTCCCATTGATCTCCAGCTTTTTTTGTGGTGTTTCTTGTCTAAATTTCATTCTGCTTATAAAAGAGTTGGAGTAATTGAATCACAACCAAAACTTATTCAGCTGGCCATGTCTTAACTAAAAATATCTTCAAAAACTCCTGTTTAACCACAATTACCTAGAACTTTGAATAGGAAGTGAGATATGGTAGGTTCATATAGGTTAGAGTGAAATAGTGACACATCCCAAAGTAATCTGGGCAGAGCATAAAAATATATTTGCAGGTCCCCCCTGAGGAGCTGGGGGAAAATGCAGAAGTGTTGGACTTCCTCACCTGGACTGATTTTTGTCACAAATATGAGGACTGGTGGTTTGACGTGCTGAGCTCTCTGTCTTGAGACTTGCCCTTATGAAGCTGGTTACTGCAAAAGAGAGGCTAAACTTGCTTATAATTGTGCCTAAGTGTCTTGCCCGAGTGCCTCTTTGTTGCTCAGATGTGGCCCTCTCTCTCTCTAACTAAGCCACCTTGGAAGGTGAACTCACTGCCTTCCCCCCTATGTGGCAATGCAGGATATGACTTCCGGGGATGAATCTGGACCTAGCATTGTGGGATTGAGAGTATCCTCTTGACCAAAAGAGTGTTGCACAATGAAACAAAATAAAATTTCAATTACTGAGAGATTTCAAATGGAGTTGAGAGGTCCCTCTGGTGGACATTCTTATGCGCTATATAGATAACACCTCTTAGGTTTTAATGTACTGGGCTAGAAGTAAATACATCAAACTGTCAAACTCCAGTAGTCTGGACTCCTGAAGATGATTGTATAACAATGTATCTTATGAGGGGTGACTGTGATTGTGAAAACCTTGTGAATCACACTCCCTTTATCTAGCAGATGGATGGATGAGTAGAAGAATGGGGACAAAACTAAATGAAAAATAGTGTGATGGGGGGATGATTTGGGTGTTCTTTTTTATTTTTATTTTTTATTGTTACTCTGATTTTTTCTCATGTAAGGAAAATGTTCAAAAATAGATTGGGGTGATGAATGCATAATTATATGATGGTACTGTGAACAGTTGATGGCACACCGTGGATGATGGTATGATATGTGAATATATCACAATAAAACCAAATTTAATTAAAAAAGAAATCTGTGGAATAGAAATGTAAAAAAAAAAAGTCCTGTTTAAAATGGATTCACTGCAGGAATGGATTAAGATTAACAGTATGCTTTAAGGTGTGCATAATTAAATCTCTGAAAGACTTCATCATTTGTTTCTTATATTTTGGTATTTGACCCATTTTGAGTTAATTTTTATATATGGTGAGAGACAGGGATCCACTTTTCATTATTTTATATACAGCTTCCAGTTTTCCCAACACTGTAAGTTGAAGAGGCCATTGAGTGGATTTGGTGCCCTTTTCGCAAACTGGTGAGCTGTAGATATGGTTTATTTTTGATCTGCCATTTCAATTTCCACTTTGTGTTCTTTTGTTTCTTTTTCTTGCCTACTCTGGCTAGAACTTCTGCTGTAACATTGAATAATATTGGTGCCAGAAGACATTCTTGTCTTCACCTTGAATATGATGTTAGCTGTGGGCTTTTCATAAATGATCTTTATCAGTTTAATTCCATACTATGCATTGATTTTTTTGGTGTTTTTTACAAGAAGATTGCTGGATTTTTGCAAATTAGTTTTCTGCAGCAATTCAGATGGTTGTGTTTTTATTTTGTTTTCTTTTAATTTCATTTTATTAATGAGGTGTATTACATCAATTCATATTCCTATGTTTGCCATGGGGGAGGCACTCTAGGCTCAGGTCACAGTTTTTACTTACAGATTTTGTGCTGTGATCTCAGGCATTCCTCCCAGTCCAGGTTGGTGTACAAAGTGCGGACAGTCACAGTTGTCCCCTAGCAGTTATTCCAGATTGTTTATTAGTTGTTCCAGGGGACTGACTAAATTCCACTCCTCTCTATGCCGCTATCTTGCCCCTCTCCCTTTATTCCATTTTGAAGTTTTTCTGTAATCATCTGTGATGCTGTTACAATATTTCTTGCAATAGTCTTGTGAGATTGGAGGAAGTCTTCAGCCTTGTAGTGTAACTGAGATTGTTCTTGAAAGCAAGCCCTCATCTTTCCATGAGAAGAAAATTTAGGGGTCCAGCTTTTCTATTCTTCTTCCAGGTTGTCCACACGGTCTTCTGAATCATCAAGTGAAGGACTGTTGAGATTTGTATTGAGTGCTTCCAAACACAGAGTCTGTGTGTCAGAGGACCAGCCTCCACTACAGAGGACTCGGGGGCTGCATATGCTCACGTCATCAGTCCAGTGTTCTCTCGGTCTTTTTGATGTTCTTCAACATGGGCAGAAATAATTTTGGCTCAGAGTTTTTGCCCCTTTATATTATGTCTACAATTTACTGTAAAAACCAGCATAGTAGTACATTTCAGGATCTCTTAGGGAGGCCCAAAGACACCTGAGAGTTGTCTCATGGATTTAAACATCAACCACAAAGCACCAAAAATCGGCTCGAGGATCGCTGGGAGAGACCCTTTGGGGGCTGTCAGCAGGCCCTCCGTGGCTCCGGAGCTCTCCTTCACGGCTCTGCCTCTGAGTGCTAGTATCCTGTTGGCCACAACTGACTCCCCAGAATGCTGTGGAGGGTGCCGTCTCCGACACAAACAAGTTCCTGGCAACCAGGGCACACTGTCAGTTGGGCCCGGGGAGGGGTGGGCCAGCAAGGCTCTGTACTTTGTTCCTCCCTGTATAGAAATGGAATGTGGTGTCAATTAGATTGTGCATTAATGAAGAGAGAAATGGCCCATGGAGGCCAGGGGAGACCAGCCCAGGAGCTCTGGCCTTTGTGTTCCCCACCTTGGCCTACAGCAAACCTAGAGGTTAGACAGTGCCATGCCCTCAGCCCTCCCCTGCACAGGAACATGTTAGGGCTTAATGGTGGGACCCCTGTGCCCTCATCCCTGGGTGTGCTTAGTCTCATGACTTGCGTTTCCTTCTGCACTTGGGAAGCATGATCCTGCCTACAAAGGTTGCAGGGGTCTCCCTCCCCTGAAGGTTCTTTTTTCCTTGGTGTTTACCCGAGGCAAGCAGGGGCAAAAGCCTGCAGGGTCCCACCAAAAGTATCAAGTTATGAACGTTGACCTCAGTCATAAAATTTCAGGTGAAATCCACTGGACCTGGCCAAATCTTAAGTTTTCATGTAATTTTTGGACTCACTTGTTTCCCCTGCCATCATGTCTTCCTGGGTGGGGGATTCTCTCCTTTGGCATGACTTGGTGTCCTAGGCTATCCAGGCATATGAGAGGCTCCAGAATGGGTAGCTCCTTATTCCATCCTCTCTCCCACCCTTACGTACTAGGACTTTTCCAACAAACGAGTTGTTTGAATATGTTGAACAATGATGTAAAATATACTCCTGGATATCTAAATCTTGTACCTGGTCTATAATGATGTGATTTTTAGAGAGTTACAAATGACACAGTAGAACAAGTAGAACATGAATAGGACCCAATTATAATATACTTATATAGTAATAATTATACACATATGCATTGATATTAAACATAAATTATGTATGATAGACTTTTATTGGATAATACATATCATCCTAGATTTTTTGTTATGAATGCTATTTATAAGACAATAGGACTAGTTAACAGAGTGAATTAATAATTAATAGGAGGAATGATTATACAAAAATTATGCATTAGGAAAAATATCACAATGTTGTTTAATAAATTTTTACCTTGGAATAGTTTCAGATTTCAAGAAAATTTTGCAGACAGTGCAGAGATTTATCTTTTAATCTAGTTTTCTGTCTCATTTTGTCTTCATTGGGCTCCATTTATTGCAATTAATAAGCTCATATAGATACATTATAATTGCCTACAGTATGTTTTTTTCCAGATTTCCTTAGTTTTATCTTTTTCTATTCCACATCCCATTCCAGGATTCCACCTTGCATTTAGTCCACACATCTGCTTGGGCTTACCATGAGAGTTTCTGAAACTTCCTCATTTATGATGAACTTGATAGTATTCAGGAGTACTGGTCTGGAATTTTATGGAATGTCCTCCATTTGAGCTTTACCTGATGTTTTTGTCATGTTAATGCTGTGATTTTTTTGTGAGGAAGATCACAGTGAAGTGCCTTTTTCATCACTCCATGTGAAGGATTCATCCCCTCAAGATGATTTATCACTGTTGAAGTTTACCTTCATAACCTGGCTTTGGTTTTATTTATCAGGTTTCTCCTATGTGAAATTACTCTTTTCCCCTGACAACCTGTATGTGCTTTTTGGAAGGAAGTCACCATGGATAGCTACCTTTAAGGAGTGGGGAGTTAGCATTCTTCCTCCTTGCTCTGTCTACATCAATAAGTTGAAAAATTTTTGGATGTTGTGGTTCAAAGCTGTATGTACCCAAGAAAAACATACTCTTAAATTTAATCCATTCCTGCTGTTGTGGACCTATTGTAAGTATTTCCTTTTGATGAGGCTACTTCATTTACATTGTAAACCACCTCATTCTCAATCGGTCTGAATCCTCTTAGACTGGGGTCTTTATAAACAGAATGAAAAAAATATAGAGATAAAGAAAGCCATGGAAGCCAGAAGCTGAAATCATCAAAACCCAGAAGAGAAGGGTGAGACCAGCAGGTGCTTCCATGTATCTTGTCATGTGCCAGAGGAGCCAAGGATTGTTGGCATCTGGTCACTGGGAAGAAAGCACAGCTTTGATTTCACCTTCGTGAGGACTTTCTTTTAGTTTCAAAGCAGAAGCTTATAAATTCCCATTGTTTAAACCAACTCATTTCATGGAATCTGCTTAATAAGTCTAGGAAACTCAAACAGGATATTTCTCTTCTTCCCCATGTGTTCATCAATATAATCTTTTAAATTAGTCTGGTTGCTTCATATCCATACTTTACTTTTGATTATAATACAGTTTCTCATGATTTATATTGTTGCTAAAATTGTTCAAACTTTGTCCACCAGGGGGCCTTGCAGTGAGCTCCTCTATTTAACATATTTGTGAATGTGTGTGTGTGTGTGAGTGTATGTGTGTGTCTTGTTTTCATTGCTTGCTTAATTCCTTACTTTCTGGCTCTAGAAGATTGTCTAGGACTATCTTATATACTTCCTACATCAGAACTAGAATTCAACTTTTCTGGAGGGAGAACTGCCCCCCTTTTTTTAAAGAGTAGCATTATAAACCTAGATCTTGTTCATTTCCAATGGAGATGGTAGGAAAATACTGTGAGTATAATTAAGAGCACTGAATTATGTGTGTGAATGTGGAAGAAAGGGATAGATTTAGGTAATATATGTTGCTAGAAGAAAAGTTAGAGGATGAAATATGGGACTGTATAACATTGAACTCTGTGATGGATGATGCCTTTGGTGAATAGTACAGGTGGAAGAACGTTCTTTAATGAACTATAACAAATGTACATCTGTAGAAGGTAAAAGCAAGGTGGTTCATGGGGAAAAGATACCTATTGCAAGCTGTGAGCTGTAGTTAGTAATATTTAATATTTTTAGTATATAAATAAATGTATAGAAACTGAATTAAATTAATGGCTATGTAGGGCTGGGGAAGGATAGAAGGCTTGAGAGGTGACTGCTAAGGGGCATGTGGTTTTCCTTTTGGAGTACTGAAAATGTTCTAAAGTTATTTGTGGTGTTGAATACACAGCTCTGTGATTATACTAAAAGCCATTGATTTGTACACTTTGTTTGGATGAATCTCAGTAAGATTGCTTTTTGCAAAAACCTAGATGTTGGGTTCACCAGGGGTGTCCTTGCATCTTTGCTCTCTCATGAATTGAAACACATCTCCAACCGTAATACATTACCACATGGATCACTCCAGCTTTCTTTTATTATTTTTTTAATTTTTTAATTGAAATATACTTGCATACCATACAATCACCCAAAGTGTAAAACA
>PVKY010011133.1:0-12200 GCA_004027775.1 Bradypus variegatus
TTATGAAAAATAATAATTTTGTAACAATAAAAGTTTTATTGCCTTAATTCATAATGAAGAAATATGGTGCCTGTAACTGAGTTTTGTCTGCATAGCTCTTTCTCCATGTTTTCTAATGCCTCTGTCCGTCCCTGAGAGTCAAAGAACCTAAGGTTCACCAGAGTTAACTAAAATGTTATCTATACCAGCCATTTAATGGATATAAAATGAGATGATCCTTCTACCTTAATGCCACCCTATTGTATAACCGACATAGCTTTTCCCAAAGTAGATTCTTATACCTTCCTTTACCTCCAGACTGAATACAATTAAATAAAATTTTGTACTTACTTGAGGAACACACAAATTGTCCCCAATCCAGCTCATCCTCCTTTTAGTTAATGACAATTCCAGCCTTCCTTTTGCTCAGTCCCCAAATCTTAGAGTCATCCTTGACTCCCTTCTTTCTCTCCCATCGCACATCCAATCCATCAGCAAATCCTATGGCTCTAACTTCTACCAAAACCTGATCACTTGCCACCACCAACACTGCTAACACCCTGCTCCAAGGCACTGTCACTGCTCACCCAGATTATTGCAGTGGAGTTCTACCTGACCACCCTATGCCACCTTGACCTTGTTACAGTCACCCTGAACAGCGACTAGTGATACTGAGTAAACTCTCCAAGAGCATCCCACCTCACTATAATTAAAAGCTAAGGTCTTCACAGAGGTCTTCAAGCTCCACATGAAGGATATCCCCACACCCCTTTGCCCAGTACTTCCCTGTCCACATTTCCTACCATTTGCCCCTGGTCAACCCCGCTCCAGCCATGCTAGCCTCCTCACCTGGACTGCAATACACTAGCCACATTCTCATTACAGAGTCTTTGTACTGGCTGCTCTCCTGCCCAGAAACCTGCCCCTAGATATCTATTTTGTTCACTCCCTTCACCTTCTTTGGGTCTTGATTTAAGTGTCACCTTTTCACCCACCACCTTATTTACAATTACAACTTTTACCACCCACCAAATTCCTATTCCCTTTCCCTGCTTTATTTTTCTCCATAGAACTTACCACCAACTATTATACTGTTTTTGCTTTTGTAATTCTGTTTCCCCTAACTAGAACGCTCTCCTTGAGAGCAGGGATTTTTACTTGTTTTGCTTACCAGTGCATTCCCAATTCCTCAAACAATACCTGGTACATAATAGACATTATATCAATATTTGTTGGACAAATGAATGAATAAAAGAATGAATGAATGAAGAAATACTGCATAGGCATAAAATATTCAAATAACAGTTTACCGTATGGAAATATTGTGGGACACATTTCCTACCTCTGGGACTCTGTCATCATTCTGATTCAAAAGAGACACATTTAGTTCTAAGCATTAAATTTCCGAGGCCAGTATGCAAAGGCTCTCTCAAAATTTCTAGCCCATCTTAATTGGGACGAAGGGAAATCTTTGGACAGATGTTGCACCCGGCGTCACATATTGTAAATGTACTCTGTAGAAACTAATTCATATTTTAAAACATTTTATTCCTTTTTAATGATAGGCATTTCAAGAACATTGTAGTGGCTGTTACTGAACCATCAAAAAATTCCTATAGTTAATTAAATTAATTATACTTGAATATTCAATTCATGCCAATACATAATTTAAACCACCATTTCCAAGTAATTTTGTTTATCGCTTATCAGGACTACTAAAATTACTTCTCAAAAGAATAATTACCTGGGAAAATGTTACAGTTTCTCCTGGGGAAAACTGGTCCTAAAAAAGATAACACTTTTCAAACCACACCCAAGCCACACATTACACACACACAACCGCCACCGTGCTAATAGTGGTACTGGTAGCTTTGATGATGGGTTTTTCTTTGCTTTACAGTCTTTCTCATGTCTTTGATTAGGCCCTCAACATTATAAACAGGCTGGGTTTTACATGATACTGCTTTCAATTGCCTGCCTTTAAATAGGCCCCGGTTTGCCTCTCTTGCCCTTGAAGTGTGACACTCAGAACCAAGCACAGTATTTATTGCAGGTGTTTTTGACCAGTCAGGCAGAGTGCAGCAAACTGTCATGTTCATGATCCTTATTCTGAAGATCATATTTTATTAATCCTTATTAAGATTATAGCAGCTAGATGTTAATTTTGAATTATTCATTCATTGATTCCTTTGACAGATTTCTTTAGGTCCTACCATGTGCCAAGCACTGAACAACGAACTGGTGATATACTACTGAATAAGACGTAATTTTTTCCTCAAAAGAGAAAGAGGAGACAGATATTAATCATAAATCATGCAAATACAGACTTGTAAGCTGTGATAAATGTTATGAAGAAACAATTCCAGGAAATATGAGAATGTGTATTTTGATAGGTAGAATAACACACACCCCCACCCCACCAAATGTCTTTGTCCTAATTCCTGAAACCTATGAATATATTTCCTTACATAGCAAAAGATACCTTGCATTGTAATTAAGGTAATGATCTTCAGATGGGAAGATTATCCTGGATTATCCAGGTGATCCCATGTAATCATAAATGTCCTTAGAAGAAAGAAGTAAGAGGGTCAGGGTCAGAGGAGGAGATGTGATGATGGGTAGAGAGGTGAGAGAGAGGGAGAGGGAAAAGGACTAGGAAGGGCTTGGCTGGGTAGCCCTGCCTTAGGTGGTGGTTTGGCTCACCTTGGCTCCAGATTGTGGGTTGGGTTCAGATCTGCTCCATATTTGTCCATTCTGGGGCCCAGACTGAAGTGCAGCAGCTACTACATGTTCTTCTCATGATGGAGCACCAGGGAACTACAGCCAGGCCAAACCATGAAGCAGTTTAAGGCCTCTGCCTGAGTCAAATCTGTCAACATTCCACAGACCCAGGTGTCACATGGCCAAGCCCAGTATCAGTGTGGTGGTGAAGGGAAGGAGAATGAATATTTGCTGAAGAATAATTGAAACTATCACCGCTTGCTAGTTCACAAGTTGTAAAATTTCATATTGAGGAATAATAATCTCAATTAACAATTGATATTTTCTATGTAATCCACATTTAGCAATGTACTTCACAGAAATTTTGAATAATGAAGTATTTAAAAATCTATGCTATATAATATAGAATTTTTAAAATAAACCATGCTATTGCAGTTTTCAAGGCTATAATAATAGATTTCACTCACTTAAATATTTTAAAGATTATTATTAAACAATATAACTTACTGTTTTTGAAGAGTATTTACTAAGAATAAGTTTATGTTCTTAATCACATTTTGGTGTTGCCAAAAAGTTCAAGCCAGAGTTAATTCCTATTTTAACCAACTAAGAAGCAGAACAGGATATCAGAATACCAAACAAATGCCATGAGTGAGATTTTTAAAGACCTTACAGCATTAAGTGGAGTAATTTAATTTCCAAATGCCTTTCCTAAGTGTGCTATACCTTTCACTAGAATAATCTCCCATTCTGTAGCATATTACCTTTAAAAAACATTGTTATTGCAAAATATTTAAAATGTACAGAAAAGTGCATAAACTGTATAACCACATCCCAGTTTACAAAATAGCATGTTGCCAACATCACCGAAGTCCCCACTGCCACCCCATCTATCCTGTCCTGATCAAAACCCCCGTCATCTCCCGCACAGGTAGTCATGCTTCTGAATTTCATGGTAATCATTTTCTTAATTTTCTTTATAGGCACAACTGTTTGTATAGACCCCTGTTTTAGTTTCCTAGGATACTCAAAGCAAATATGATGAAATAGTTCAGTTTAAATAATGGGAATTTATTCACTCACAGTTAGAGTCCAGGAAAATGTCCAAATCAAGGCCTCATAAAGGCAATGCTTTCATCCCAAAGACCAGCTACCAGCAATCCTTGGCTCTTCTGCAACATAGCAAGGCACATGGCGTCATTTGCTGGTCTCTCCCTTCTCTTCTGGGTTTCCATGCTTTCAGGTTCTTGCTTTCATAGCTACCCCCCCCCTTCATTCTGTTTATAAAGAACTCCAATAACAGGATTAAAACCCATCCTGAATAAGGTGGATCACACCTTAACTGAAGTAGCCTTATCAAAAGATCCTACTTACAGCAGGTTTACACCCACAGGAATGGATTAGATTTAAGAACCTGTTTTTCTAGGGCCCATACAGCTTCAAACTACTACAATCCCTAAACAGTATAATTTAGTTTTGCCCCTTTTGGACTTTATATAAATGGAATGACATGGTATGTATTCTTTTGTATTTCCACACAGTGTTATATTTTTAAAATTCATTAATCTTGTTGAGTGCAGCTATAGTTCTTCATTTTCTCTGTGGGAAAATATGACATTGTTTGACTCTACCATGATTTGTTTATCTTTCTTACTTTTCATGAGTATTTGGTTTATTTCAAGACTGGGCTATAATAAGTAGTGCTGCCATGAGAATTCTTATTTATTTCTCCTGTGTTAATAGTCCCTCAGGTGTAGAGCAACATTACTCTTTCAGGCAATGAGACTGCAAGCAATTTCCATACTAAAACTTGAGAAAAATTACTCTGCTGTCATGACATATAAAGCAAAAGTCTAAATTTCATTTATTTATGTCACAAATTTATACCAAATGTCTATTATGAGGCCTTAAGGCGTCATAGTAGATTGGAAGAATTTACAGTGATGAAAAAAACACAAATCCAGTCATCAGTGTTTATGGCCTAGAAAGAGAGAAGATATGCATAGGAATAATTATAATGAAAGTTAGAAGTAACTAAGTTTAACAGAGATACACAGGTGAAAAGTAAAGAGTCCAGAGGAAGGAGTGACTCCTTTACACAGTGGAAGGAATGAGAGAAAGCCTTGGGGAGGAGAGGAAGTTTGAATTTGGTCCTCAAAGAGAGGAAGAAATTTGATTTTTATAGATGGGTGAAAAGACATTCCAGGCCAAGAGAAAAGCACAAAGACACAGAGGGGAGGGAGCCAGGGACATAAAAGGAAGCCTCTAGGAATTCAGCTTGGCCAGTGCATAGGAGAATTAAGAATATTTTTCATATATTTATTCAATACATATTTATTTAACATCTGAAACATAAGCTCAGGGCAACTGTATGTATACAATGGACAAGAAAAACAGCCATAGTCCCTGCCCTCATGAAGCTTACAGCTTAGTGGAGGAAACAAACAATAATCAAATACTTATACAAATATCTGCAAAATTAAGTCTTGGACAAATGCTTTGAAGGAGACAATGTTAATGTAATGATAGTAGGATTTCTCCTAATCAGGGAGAACAAAAAATTTCCTAAGAAATAAACACTTGAGGTTAACACTAAAGGAAATGCAGAAATGTACTAGAGCTAAAGGGGAGGGAACAGCATTCCCAGTAGAAGGAACAGCATGTGCTATAGAGAGCATGAAGTATGAAGTGGACTCTGACCGTGAAAAAAAAGTAGGTTGGGCCATGATGATAAATAATTTTAAATGCTAAGCAGAGACATTCTCCCCTTAGACTGTATGAGCTGGTTGAAGTCAAGGACCATTTCTTATCCAATTCAGACCCAGAGTAGATGTTCAAAACATTTGCTGATACTTAGCAGATATTCAAAACATTTGCTGATTTTATTTTGCAACTAACATAAGCTACTGAAGACTTTTTGGTCCAGTAAATTATAATACCACCTGGCTA
Source organism: Bradypus variegatus (assembly GCA_004027775.1). NCBI lineage: Eukaryota > Metazoa > Chordata > Mammalia > Pilosa > Bradypodidae > Bradypus > Bradypus variegatus. The sequence continues at coordinate 5,650 of PVKY010011133.1, forward strand.
GGGCTAACAATAAAAGTGTGAATCAAGTGCATTAGAACAGATGACATGTCCTGAAGGACTGAATTCTGCCTGGGCATGCAGTAAAGCCTTCCCAGATGAAAGGACAACAGAAGTACATTCTGAAGGTGGAGTAAGAGAGAGATATATTTCCCAAGCTTCCCTGATAAGAATGAATGCGTTAAATGCACTTGTTAAAAATACAGTTTCCCAGGTCCCATCCCACAGCCACTAAATCAGACCCAGACGGGACTGGATTTTCTTAATAGGTTTTCCAGATAATTCTTATCCTTAAGAAAGTTTGGAAAACTGAAAAATAGCACTTGAGGGAAAAGTAAAGACGTGCAAAAGCATGGGCATATGAAAGGTCCAGAAGTTATATTCAGGGAATTTGAATATTCAGTGTCATTGGACAATTGAGAGCCTGAGGGGAAGTGGCTGTTGCTGAGGCTGGAGAAAAGACTGAGGCCAGATTGTAAAAGGCTTTATTGGACAAGCGAAGGAAACTTGTGACTAATGAGAAAACAATAGAAGATCTAATGCAAGGAATTGAGTTTTATTTGGGGGAGTTGGATAACTGGAATAATTGGAGAGTATAGATTTGAGATATTTTTCCAAGGCAGAATTGACAGCATTTAATGGCTATGCCCATGAAAGAAGTAAAAAAGGAGAGGTAGAAATGAATCCAAGGTTTCTAATGTGGCAGACTGCCTTTGTTAGGGAGGGGATGATATGGTAGAAAGCATTCCATTTTGGACTTTTAAGTTTTACATGATAACTGACATCAAGTGGGTAAGTCTGACAGTTGGAAACAGAGACCTAGAGTTTGGGAGAAACTCTCAGGGCTGGGAGTCCGTGGGAGTCTCTGAAGCTGAAACAAAGGAAATCTCACTTGAGTAAACATGTAAATTCATAAATGGGCCAAGGACAAAAATATGGGGAAACAGACACATTTAAGTAGCACACAGAGGAAATTAGCAAAGGAGACTAAACAGAGAAAAGGAGGAACTAGCAGCTGTAATGTTAGCTATGCAATTCATCTAATGCTCCCCATATCACCTGGCTAAGTGGACTAGAAAAAAAATCCATTATTAAACTGACAAAATATATGTATCTGCTACCTATCTAGAACACTCAGTAAAATTCTTTAAAACTTGCTATTAATTGACCCAATCAGCTAAAGTAAACATACAAAAAAATCCAGGTGGGCTACTGATTATTAGATTTGAGAACCCCAGAAGTCTTTGATGCTTGGATTTTACTCCTGGCTCTTCCACTAATTTGGGCAAATCATTTAACTTCTAAGAATTTGTGTTATCTTAAACAAACAAACAAAAACTAAGGAGGCTGGGATAAGATATTGGTTGGGATAGACAGGCGATATCTTAGGTTGCTTCCTGCTCTAAAAGCATTTCTCCAGAGACCCAACCAATTCTGAGATGGAGATCTTAAATAGATTTATTCAAGAGCAAAACCTTAAGCACTGATTCCTGTTTCCCAACCCCACCTCTCCCCCTTCCTCAGTGACTCCTGATATGGGAATACCCAAAGTTATATATGAGGCACTGAATACTTTCCAGTTCCTGAATGAAACAGTTGTCACTTATCCACGTTAGTTGTGTCTGGTGTCACGTCAGTGGAATGTCATCCATTTGTACCCCACAGAAGAGCCTCTCCTTCCTCAGTACCTTTGAAATGGCTCATCAAGCACGACTTCTCCTAAGCCCTGATGTAATCACAATTAGCTTTCTTCAGGTCCTTGTGTTAAATAAGTATGGGCTCTTGAAGACTGAGGAACTCTATGCAGTTCAGGATGCACTGGGGTCCGCAAGAGCTAGATATACTTTGTACCCTGACAGAATATTTAAAAAGGAGGAAGGAAAGGGAGAAGGAGAGGGAAAGGAGAAAAAAAGAAACCTTTACTTAAGCCTAATGACACCATCTCAAGGGGTATTTACTTTAAAACTGTATAATCAAGTAACACCGGAATGAACGATTTAAAAACTGGGCAACCAGCGTCTGTCTCTTTCACTTGTTTCTTGCAATACTCTGTGCCAGGCACACTGTGCTGGCTCCTGGAGTTACATAGTAATTAACAAAACAAGTCTTTGTGAGGCCGCTCCTCATTCCGGTTGCTGCAAAAAAGGAACCGTCGTGTGCAATCTTCCAGAAAGGAAGCTGGGTATTGCCTTAAGGATACGGTGAGGAGCATCTGCTACCGGAAAAAGACGGATCAGGCCAACTCCTCTTTCTTATGCGTCTGGACCTGACTTATTCTTGGCCGCGGGAACTCAACAGAACTTGGCCGGCTTCCGGTCTGCGCACAGCCCCGCCCGCGGGCCCGGCCCCCTAGGTCCGCCACGGTCCCAGCAGGCGCTGCGCGTGAGAGCATTTTGCCCCGCCCTTGCCGGCTTGCTAGCGCTATGGCGGAGTTGGACATCGGAGAGCATTGCCAGGTGGAGCATTGTCGGCAGCGAGGTGATTGGGGAGTCCTCATCGCTGGGATGCGGGACACCCGCACCCCGCTCCACCCCCGCGGGTGGTGGGATGGCTGAGGGAAGGCCGCGGGGTCCCGGTGAGGTTTGAGGAGGCGGGACAGGTGCCTCATTCCTGGATCTGCACTGATATGTGTTGGTGCTTTTTTTTGTTGCCGCTGCGCCTTTGAAAGAGATTTGTGGTCTTCTCTGAAGCGAACCATGCGTTTTCTGAAAACATACCTTCCAGTGTTCACTTTGGTTTCCGCGTGCGCCTTGCCCTAGAAGTCCACGAAGCGCACTGCTGGGTGGCGTAGCACCCACTGTTCCCCGATGGGCACGAGAGGGTAGATACTGAGGTCTAGGAGTCGGAAGACCTGGGTTCCCCTCTTGTCCTGCCACTGTGACCTTGGGCAAATCCCTTCTCTTTCCCAAACTTTTATTTCTCCGTTACTCATCTGTCAGACGAAGAAGTTGAGTGAGATCGACAGTTTTTATGCTGACGTTCACGAACTTCTCAGGAGGTGAGCTTCTAGCGAGAAGGCCCTTAGCTTTCATCAGAATCTTGAAGGAAACCTGATCTCAGACTGTTCCATGAGATGATCGTTATGCTCTCCAGTTTTATCATTCTTTGATTCTACGATCACTGATTTAACATTTACTGAGCCTTTATTTTATGTGATGAGACTACGTAAGGGTATAAAATATGGTCTTTACAGAAGAGCGTAAATCTCTCTCTTCATTGAGAGATTATGATACAAAGACCTTGTGATACACAGCTCAATCTAATAGCTAGTGGTAGGATAGCACTGGCTTCAGGATGCCATACACTTCAAACAGGCAAGTTCCTAAAGGCCTGTGGGGCCTGCATTAGAGCCATACAGGACTGCTCAGGCTTTGGTATCTGGTGTCACTCCAAATGTGTGCCATCACATTTGGCACACACTATGAAGGCTGGCAAATAGGTTTCATCTCTTGTTGCAGCTTTGTAGTGGGTGCCTGAATTTCTGTGTTGAGGTCTCTGAGCTTTAGCCTGGATTAGTTTGAGTGCTGAAGGGATAGGCAGAAAGACAAGGGACACAATCCTTGCTAGGTTCTCGTTACTTATAACACTCTGTATGTGTATCTTTCACCACTGGCTGTAATTGCCAGCCACTCAGCAGGAAAGAACCTATGTTTCCTTGCAGACCTTTTATGTGGAGGCTTAGCCAATTGGGTTTTGAGTAATTTTCGTATATCTGGTGTGTCTGAGTCCCTATAATGAGGTCCAGTGCACGTTATCTCCCATCCATGATATATTTCAGCTTCCTTCCCAACTTGAGTCTCTTAAAAGTGTCAGTATCTGAGGTGAGGACTGGATCTAGCTCTTTTGGACTTGTGAAGAGAAGTTAAGATTTAGGGTATGTTATGTGGGTTTCCTAAATTTCATTTAGCTTCTGGATGTATAGAAGGATGGTGCCTGGTGTCAGGAAATTAACTCTTCCCTGTGTTTTCTCCTAATATTTCCTCTAACATTTACTTGGTCACCAAAGGCCTCAAGAGAACAAATATTTACAAGTTTTCCAGTTTGAAAAAGATAAAAAAGTTTTGCAGCTTTGCATTCTTCAGTTTCTTTATCTCTTGGTATGAAAAAGAAACTCACTATATCATGCTTTAGTAATAACAATGACAGTTCCTCAAGCCCACTTCTCAGGTGAAGGAAGCATTATAATTGGCTTTCTTGTCCCACCAGCAGAATTATCCAGAGGTCCCTTTGGATTACAATAGGATCTCTGCTTTCTATTTTGGGTGAAGACACCCTGTAGGATGAGATCTTTTCAGGCCAGTTGTAGCTTTTTCTAAAGTGAGACTGAGCAGTGACTTCTGTTTTCATTTTGTAGAAGTGCTGTGATCAGATATATGTAGTCTTACTTAGCTGTATACTGTAATTTAATATGAGATACAATGAAAATAGTTTAGAGAGTGATTGAGTGATTTTATCTTGTGATTAATGGTCAGTTGCCACATCTAGAAATGGACACTTTCAAGTGCTTTCGAGAAATTCAGTTACTACCTTAGTTGATAAGCATAGTCCTCAACAGCAAGGAAAGAAACAATTCAGGATAACTTTTGAAGTATCAATCAACCCATATATTGAATTTCTGGTATTATTTTGAAACGTCTCTAATCACCACAGTGTTCTTCTCAGAATTGAGTAAACTCAAAACAAGTTTGTTGTAATTAATCTAATTAATTATAGTTGCTATGTTACTATTCTGTCCTTTTACATATAATATATGTTTGGTTTTTACAGTTAATCTGTGTGGTATATGTGTGCATGCATAAAACCTAATAAAAGTTTTGATTGTACATGCACGTGCATGTGTCTTTATACATACATACATATACACACACACACACACACTATATATTAAACGAAATCTATTGTATATATCCAAAGCTCTATTATTAAGTAATTTGTCTAGTTCTGCTAGGTTAGTTATCAGTGGAATCAGAATTGAAACCCAAGTTTTTCACACCATGTGCTGGATTTTGTAGTATACAGCCCTCAGAAACAACACCTAGTAAATCTGGAAAGAAGACAAAACAAATGAACCCCCAAAACCCATCAGAACTTTTTTTCTGATTTAGCATACCTACCACAAGTAACATTTTTCTCCTGATAACTCCAATCCGTTTACATTCTTTCAGAGAGTACTTGAGGTTATGATGAGCTTTGTGTAAGCACTAGGATAGTGGTCAAAAAGGAAAGTTCTCCTATAGAGGCGGTTCAGTACTTTAAAATTCTTTTTGCCTAAGAAGTCTATATCAAAATCAGATACTAACCAGTACATACTAACTTTTCCCCTCAATTTTAGATTTTCTTCCATTCATATGTGATGGTTGTTCAGGAATATTTTGGTAAGTTAAGTTTTTATGCAGAATTCTGGATTAATTTAATGTTTGTAATATGAGGTTATTTCTGAAAAGCAGAATGATCTAAAATAGCTGTTACTTTAGCTATTGATATTTAAAATTTATTATAGTAATCACTTGGGAAAAGAAAACACTGACTAGTCATAGGTTCTGATGACTTGTGCATACATGCAGCTAATCTTAAAATGTCCAGAAATGGGGATAGGAATGAGAATTTTACATAAAAGTTATATTTATATCTTTTAATAATAAGGAGAGTAATATCCACAAAATAAGGAATGTGGTAAAAGAAAATACCTATTTATGATTATTGCTCTTTATCTTAGTTTATAAAATGAAAAAAGCACAACCTATATATTCGTTAAATTGGACATCATATGTCAATTTTTAGGATGCAAGGTGAAACCTGAGAACTAATCAAGGGTTTTGGAAAATATAAATTCTTTGCTGTTAAGTTTTCATATATCAAGCATTTTAATTAATGAACTAGAAAAATGGATTATTTCAGAAGATAATTCAGAAATATTTGTCAGAAGTAAATAAAAGTAGTGCATATTTGTAAGTCATTCAGAACTAGAGCATTTTATTGACATTTCATTACTGATGAGCTTTGAGAAATAAGAGGAATTCTTTGTATTTTCACAGATCTTAAAGCATTCAAAGGAAAGGTCATTGAGAGTAGTGAATTGTTTTTCACTCACATTGAAGTTGAACAGTTGTGTTTTATAATCTTTAGAGACTGTAGATGTTCCATCTTTCATTTATCTAGCATTTCAGTTTTTTATATGTAGAGTTATTAATGTAATGTGAATGTAATTAATCTTAGGGTTACTAAGCATTTAATATCTAAATTTCCAGAGTTATCTAAAGTATGTTATATAATTGTATTTAAATAAACACTTTTTTTTTAATTATTTAAGCCTGGAACACAGAAGCAGAGAGTCACATGGCTGTTCTGAGGTATGTTGATATTTTTCATATCTGATAAAATGTTTGTATTTACGTACTTTCTTCAGAATTTGATTAGATTAAAAGCCAGTCTGTCCATCACAGATTAAAATTTGGCATACCAAACTGATTTATGTAAAGAGACATTTTTTAATATTATTTTTCTAAGTTTGTTTTAAAGAAAAATTGGTTTCCTTGGTTTGTGTAATTTTCTTA
>PVKY010011134.1:0-12202 GCA_004027775.1 Bradypus variegatus
GTACCCAGGGGCAACTGATTGTAATGGTAAAATTTTGTCACTTGAATTATTCATTAATGAAAATTTTTTTCTTTTATTTCAAAAAAAACAAAAAGTAAATGTACAATGGGGGAGGAATGGAAGGGGATATTTTGCACGTTCTTTTCTATTTTAATTTTTATTTTATTTTTTGGAGTAATGAAAATGTTCAAAGTTTGTTTGTGATGATAAATGCACAACTATATGATGATACAGTGAACAACTGATTTTATGCTTGGAATGACTGTATGTTATGTGATAATGTTTCAATAAAATTGTATTAAAAAAAGGTATAAGAGAAATAGAATATAGCAAAATGGCAGAAGAAAGAACTACATTATCACTAGTTACTTTAAATATATGGATTAACCTCTCAAGTCAAAGGCATATTGGTAGAAAACCTAAAAAGGCAAGATGCAACTATATGTTATTTCAAGATACTCACTTTAAATTTAAAGACATAAGTATGCTGAAAGTGAAAGGATGGAAAAAGTGTACCATGCAAATAGAAATAAAAAGAGAACTGTGCTCTCTATACTAACATCAGATAAAATAGACTAAGTCAAAAGCCCTTTCAAGGGACAAAGAAAGTCATCATACTGATAAATGAGTCAATTCAACAAGAAAATAACAGTTATATCTATATCTATATCATCCATATCTATATAGATATCTATATCTATATATATACACCTAATGGCTTAGCCACAAAATATATAAAACTAATATTAACAGATATGAAGGAAGAAATAGACAGTTATACATTAGTAGTAGGAAACTTCAATATACCACTTTCAATAATGGATAGAAAACCTAGACAAAAGATCAATAAGGAAATAAAAAGTTTGAACAATACTATGAACCAACTATAACAGACATATATATAGCAGCAGATTACACATTTTTCTCTAGTGCACATGGGTCATTCTCCATGACAGACCATATATTAGGTTACAAAAAAATTCTCAATAAGCTCAAAAATATCAAAACCATATAATATATCTTCTCTGACCACAATAGAATGAAGCTAGAAATTAATAACAGAGGGTGAAATGGAAAATTCACAAAATGAAGACATTGAACAATGGATTCAAATAACCACTGGGTCAGAGAAGAAAACCATAGTGAAATTAGGAAAAATCTTGAGGCCAGTAAAATTGAAAACACAACATACAAATACTGATGGGACGCAGCAAAGGCAGTGCTGAGAGGGAAGTTTATAGCTATAAATGCTTACATTAAATAAAGAAGAAAGACTTCAAATCAGGCACCTAACCTCTGAAAGACTAAACTAAACCCAAAGGGAGAAGAAGGAAAGAAATAACAAAGATTAAAATGAAGATAAATGAAATAGAAAATAACAAATCGTAGACAGAATCAGCACAACCAAAAGTTGGTTCTATGAGAATATCGATGAAAACGAGAAACCTTTACCTAGACTGACAAAGAAAAAAAAGGGAGAGAGACTACAAATAACTAAAATAAAAAATGAAAGGGGGAAATTACTACCTACACCACAGAAATAAAAAGGATTACAAGAAGATACTGTGAAAAACTGTATTCCACAAAATCAGACAACCTAGATGAAATGGACAAATTCCTAGAAAGTCACAAACTACCTACATTGACTCAAGAAGAAATTGAAAATCTCAACAGACCAGTATCTAGTAAAGAGATTGAACCACTAACCAAAAACCTCCCAACAAACCAAAACCCAGGGCCAGATAGCTTCAGAGGTGAATTTTACCAAACACTCCAAGAATATTTAACACCAATCCTGCTCAAATGTCCAAAAAATTGAAGAGGAGGGAGCATTCCCTAACTCATTCTACAAAGCCAGTATCACCCTAATGCCTAAGCCAGATAAAAATACCACAAGCAAAGAAAATTACAAAGAAATATCCCCCTGTGAATATAAATGCAAAAATCCTGAACAAAATACTAGCAAACCAAATCCAACAGCATATAAAACAATTATACTCCATGAACAAGTGGGAATTTTCCCAGGAATGCAGGGTGGTTGAACATAAGACAATCAATTAATTTCTTTCATTCATCGACAAAGAAAAGAAAAAAACCACACATGGTTATCTCAATTGATGAAGAAAGACATTTGACAGAATCCAGCAACCTTTCTTGATTAAAAAAAAACACTTTTAAAAACAAGAATGGAAGGAAACATCCTCAACATAACAAAGGGCATATATAAAAAACTCACTGCTAACCTCATACTTATTGGGGAAAGACTGAAAGCTTTCCCTCAAGGATAAGAAACAAGACAAGGATGCCCACTGTCACCACTGTTATTCCACATTGTACTGCAAGTTCTACCCAGAGCAATTAGGCAATAAAAGTAAATGAAAGTCATCCAAAGTGGAATGAAAGTAATGAAACATCCCCTATTTGCAGATGATATGATTCTATATAGAGAAAAAGCCTGAAAAGTCCACAAAAAGTGTGACTAGAACTAATAAACTAACTCATTTAAGTGGAGGGGTACAAGATCAACATGCAAAAATTGGTAGTGTTTCTATACATTAGTAACCAACAGCATGAAGAATAAATCAAGAAAAAATTCCATTTACAATATCAAACAAAAGAATAAAATATCAAGAAATAAATCTAACCAAGAATGTAAATGACATGTATGCAGCAAACTACAAAACACTGCTAAAAGAAATCAAAGAAGACTTAAATAAATGGAAGGATATTCTGAGTTCATGGATTAGAAGACTAAATATTGTTAAGATGCAAATTCTACCCAAAGTGACTTACAGATTCAAGGCACTCCCAATCAAGATTTCAATAGGCTTCTTTCTTGAAATGGAAAAGCCAATCACAAAATTTATATTAAAAGGTAAGGGGCCCCAAATAACCAAAATCATCTTGATAAAGAGAGACAAAGTTGGAGTACTCACACTTCCAGTCTTAAAACTTACTACAAAGCCACAGTAATCAAAACAGTGTGTTACTGGCACAAGGACAGACACACAGACAAATTGAACTGAATTGAATTGAGAGTTCATAAAACAACTCTCATATTCATGGCCAAATGACCCTTGACAAGGGTGCTCAGTCAACTTGATTGAAAAGGAATAATTTTTTACAAATGGTGCTGAGAAAACAGGATGTCCATATGCAAAATAATGAAGGTGGACCCCTACCTCATATTATATGCAAAAAATCAATGCAAAGTGGATCAAAGATCTAAATATAAGAACCAGAACTATAAAGTTCCTAGAAGAAAACATAGGAAGCATCATCAGGACCTTGTATTATGCAATGGTTTCATAGACTTTATACCCAAAGCACAAGCAACAAAAGAAAACCTAGATAAATGGGACCTCATTAAAATTAAAAGCCTTTAGGCATCAAAAAGTTCTTTATCATGAAAGTAAAAAAGACAACCTACAGAATGGGAAATAATATTTGGAAACCACAAATATGACAAGGGTTTACATCCAAATACATAAAGAAATCCTACAACTCAACAACAAAAAGACGAACAACACAATTTTAAAAAATTTTTGAAAATGAACACAGGACTTAAATAGATATGTTCTGGTTTGCTGACGCTGCCATTATGCAAAATACCAGGAAAAAGTTGGTTTTTATAAAGGAGGTTTATTTGGTTAATTTAGAGTCCTACAACCATAAATGTTTCCAAACTAAGGCATCAATGAGAGGACACTTTTACTGAAAAATGGCTGATGGTGTCCAGAACACCTCTGTCAGCTGGGAAGGCACGTGGCTGGTATCTGCTGGTCCTTTGCTCCCAGGATGCATTTCAAAATGGCTTTCTCCAAAATGTCTCTGGGTCTCTTGTAGCTTCTCTGGGGTAAACTCTGGATTTCATCTCTTAGCTTAGGATCTCCAAACATCCTTCTGCCCACATCTCCAACCATCTCTAAGTGTCAGCAAGCATCTGGGTGTGTGTTGGATCTTAGTTTCCCTTTTACATACTCCAGTGAACTAATCAAGACCCACCTTGAATGGGTAGAGCCACATTTCCATGCAAATAATTCAAACAGAGTTTTCACCCTAATCAACAGACTAATCAGTCTGTTAAAGAACATGGCTTTTTGGGGAACATAATATATACAAACCAGCACAGGCAGTTCTCTAAAAAAGATACACTAATGAGCAAAACACACATGAAATTATGCTCAACATCATTAGCCATTAGAGAAATGCAAATCAAAACCACAGTGAGATGCCATTTCACACCCACTAGAATGGCTACTTTTTTTTAAAATGGAAAACTACAAGTGTTGGGGAAAATGTGGAGAAATAGGAGCACCCATTCATCATTTGGGGGAAGGTAAAATTGTGCAGCCACTGTGGAAAACAGCTTGGCATCCCCTTGTAAAGTTTAGAATTACCATATGACCCAGCAATCCCACTTCTAGGTATATACCCAAAAGAATTGAAAGAAGGGACTTGAGTAGATATTTGTACACTGATGTTCATAGTGGAATAATTCACAGTTACCAAAGATGGAAGCAACCCAAGTATCTATCAACCAATGAATGGATAAACAAAATGGGATACACACACACACACACACACACATACAATGAAATATTATTCAACCATAAAAACGAATGAAATTCTGACACATGAGACAATGTGGATGAACTTTGAATGCATCATCTTGGGAGAAATAAGCCAGACATGAAAGGACAAATATTATATGATCCCACCAATATGAAATAATTAGAATAAGCAAGTCCAAAGGTTAGAAACTAGAACCCAAGGTCTGGGGTGGATATAGGGAATGGGAATTCAATGCTTAAATTGTGCAGTTTCTATTTGACATGATGGGAAGATTTTGGTAATGGACAGTGGTGCTGGTAGCAAAACTTTGTGAATGTAAATAAAAGCACTGAATTATATATCTGAGTGTGGTTAAAAGGGGAAATTTTAGGTTGTATATATGTTACTAGAATAAAAATGTTTTCAAAAAAATAGAACTCCAACACAAATAAGGAAGCCTGATGTAAACCATGGACTATAATTAATAGTACAATTATAAAATATTCTTTCATTAATTTAAAGACATGTATGACCCTAATGCAGGGTGTTATTAATGGGGGGCATATTTGGGAACTCTGTATAGTTGTCTGCATGATTTTTCTATAAAATTACAACTTATCTAATTAACAGAATGGAAACTCATGGACAGAGGAGCCAGAAATGGTGGCTGGAGCAATGATTCAAAGGGTGGAAGTCCAAAGTTCAGGAAGAGGAGAGAACATTGACCAAAAGGAAGGTCTCTGCAGATTCAGCCGCAGAACGTCTAGACAGAAAGCCAGAAGTCTTGGATTAAAGATGGATTTTTTATTTCCTGATATAGGAGGCTGGTCTACTATCCAAGTCCCAAATCATCCTCCATTGTGGAGTGATAAATTAAGACAGGGAATGAAGTAAGATGAACCTACTCATCCTCTCTTCAGATTTTATAGGAGATGGAGAATAATCAGTGTTTAAAAAATAGTCATTAAGCAGTATTACAGAAAAAAGATGTAAATTTTACCCAAGGTGATCTACAGATTCAAGGCAATCCCAATCAAAAATTCCAACAGACTTCTTCACAGAAATGGAAAAGCCAATCATAAAATTTATATAGAAGGATAAGGGCCCCTAAATAGCCAAAACCATCTGGAAAAAGAAAAAGTTGGAGGATTCCCACTTCCCGATTTTAAAACATACTACAAATCCACAGTAATTAATACAGCATGGTGCTGACACAAGGAAGACAGATAAACCAATGGAATTGAATTTGGAGTTCAGAAATAACCCTCACATCCAGGGTCAACTGATTTTTGATAAGGGTGCCAAGTCCACTCAATGGGGAAAGAATGACTGCTTCAATAAATGATACTGTGAAATATGGATACACATATGCTAAGAATGAAAATGGACTCCTACCTCACACAACATACAAAAATCAACTCAAAATGGATATAAATATAAAAACAAAACTATAACACTTCCAGAAGAAAAAATAGGGAAGCGTATTCAGGGCCTTGTGTTATGCAATGATTTCTTAGCATTTACACCAAAAGCACGAGAAACAAAAGGAAAAAAGTAGATAAACAGGATTTCAACAAAATTAAAAATTTTTGTGCATCAAAGGACTTCATCATGAAAGTAAAAAGACAACCTACATAATGGGAGAAAATATTTATAAACCACATATCCAATAAGGATTTACTATCCAGGATATGACAAACAACACCATTTTTAAAATGGGCAAAAGACTTGAATACATAGTTCTCCACAGAAGATATGCAACTGACCAAAAAGCTCATGAAAAAATGCTCAACATCATTAGCCATTATTGAAATGCAAATCACCAAGAGATTCCACTTCACACCCACTAGAAAAGTTACTATTAAAGAAGGAAAATAACAATTGTTGGAAAGGCTGTGGAGAAGCAGGTACACCCATTCATTGTTGGTAGGAATGTAAAATTGTGTAGGCATTGTGGCAATGTTTGGCAGTTCTCAGAAAGTCATGTATAGATTACCATATGATTCAGCAATCCCACTTCCACACCCAACAGAATTCAAAGCAGGGACTAGAACTGATATTTGCATACCGATGTTCATAGTGGCATTATTCACAATTATCAAAAGAAGCAACCCAAGTATTCATCAACAGGTGGATGGATAAATAAAATCTGGTATATACACACAATGGAATATTATGCAGCCATGGAAAGGAATGAAGCTCTGATACATATGACAACATGTTGAGTGAAGCAAGCCAGACACTGAAGGACAAATACTGTGTGATTTCATAGATATGAAATAATTGGAATAAGCTAATTCATAGAGTCAGAAACTGCAACACAGAGTACCAGGGGCTGGAGTGGGGGTGGGCAATGGGAGATGACGCTGAGTCGACACCGAGCCCCTCTTTGGGGTAAAGTTTTGCAGGTGGACAGTGGTGACGGAAGTGCAACCTTGTGAGTGTAATGGACACCACTGAATTACATATCTGAATATAAAAAGGGGAAATTTTAGGTTGTACATATGTTACTGGAACAAAAATCAAAAATAAAATCTGTAGAACTGCACAACACTGAGTGAAGCCTAAATGTAAACTATGCACTATATTAAGTAGTATAATTATAATAATATTATTTCATCTTTGTAACATATCACACTAATGCAAAGTGTTAATAATAGGGAGGACTGTGGGGGGGATGGAGTATATGGGGACCCTGTATTGTCTGCATTATTTTTCTGTAAACTATAAAAAGCTAATTAAAAAAAGCAGAAGAATGGTAAAAGTCAAAGTGTTTTTTTAATCAATTTAATTATCAGTTCAAGATGAAACAGTAAATTGCCAATAGGAGACATATTTAAATCAGAAATAATCTATTGTAAGTCAGTTTTTAAATCCAGTTGCAATGTACCATCTTTTAGTGTGTATAGTTATAAAATTTTCAGTTGATCTACTATACATATTAAAATAATAGCACAGAAAATATGCTGTGGTCTTTATTTGGTACATACGGGTTTAGACCTCCTGTACCTGTTGAATTCACTGTTTGAGCGCTTTTCTGGAATTCAGGTTAGAGTTAATAGACAGTTTTTGAGACCCATGTGGGGCATCGTTTTGAGATTAAGATTGGTGTACTTGGCTCAGCACGCCATCCTCGAAGAAGCAGCATCTCTTCAAAGCCAGCTGATGCCCAGTGGATGTCATCTCCAACCACATCACCCCATATTCTGAGCTTGCCAATATTCTCTCTAAACCACTTTTAGAACAAATGTACTTTCCTTCTTCTTAATTTAAGGAGTTATATTTGTGAAGGTGAATTTTGTACTAAAACTAATGAGATATTACAAGAAGGCACTGACTGCTTTATGAGAAAGTATCAGAGAAGCACAATCTGCTCTTATCACATGAGAAGTCAAATTTACAAAACGCCTCTTGGAGTCAGCAGTCTGCTTGCCGACTTTATCAAACGAGATCTAGGTTGGCTCAATCGTTTTGACTGACAACCCCACTATGTAGGCTGTGCCCTGCCGGGAAGACGGCCTCGTGCGGTGCGGCACTCTCCTAGCAGACCCTGCAGTGCCAAGGGCGGCACCGCCGTGGCCCGGCTGTGGGTAAGGCCGTCACAGCGCCAGCTTCCACTTTCTTATATCCTAGAAACCACGAGCAACCATATCTGAGAAAATACAGCAGTATCAGAGAGATGATCATTTGAATCTTGCCTGTGTATCTTACTGCTGAATCAGCCAACCTATTTTAACCTATTTTGTCCTCAAAATAGAAGACAGTTGTTAAACCCCTGGAAATGCAGCTGCTGTTTATTTGTAGCCAAAATATTCTAAGGTGAGAAGTACTCTATCTTATTTAAAATATGTAAGCAACCAGAAACCCGTGAAAACGGGTGTAGAATTAGCAGTGGACCCACTCCGTGGGTGCCTTCTGCCTGGTGAGCCTCCTTAGAGCCGAGGCTGAACGCCCCACGACTTCAGACATGGTTGCTAGTGTTGCCGCCTCCAGAGGAAAGCACTGCCCGCTTGCTTCTGTACCGAGCTCAGCACAGTCACCTGAGAGATTTGTTGTGAAACATTCATCAGCTCTGAACTTTGGGACTTGCAATCATAGGGTGTCTGTGCTATTACGCTCTTTCAGTGGTGACAGTTGAAAATCCTAAATGAAACTGGCATTTTAAAATCAGGAAATTATTGTTGATGCAGCTGTAAATCCAGAAGGAGGCCTCTGTGCAGAGTGGGCAGCTGCCTCAGGCCTGGCGAGTTCTCCCCGAGCTCCTTCCCCAGCACCAGTGTCCGGCTGAGGTGTCCCCAGAGGCCCCCTCCCCCGGGGCACTGGCCAGTTGGGGACGAGAACAGCCTCCCTCTCCAGCCGCCCTCCTCGGAGCTGGTCGGCTTCAAGTCCATCAGCAAACTCATGGCTCTGGCAATGAGAGGGGGTGCCGGGAGGGCTAGGCCTGGGTTACGCGTCCACACTGCAGCATGGGGGCAGCTGGGGTTCCAGGAGATAGTTGGGGAACTGTCCCCAGAGAAAAATAAATGTATACGGCCAGCAAAAACAGAAGTCATCATTTCAGTGCTGCCTGCTCTTTCACTCGCTTCTTCCAGAAACCATAAGCTCCTATTTGCTCCCTGGGATCAAGGGAAGATTTTGCTGGCTAAGTGCTGTGCCTGGGAGAGCTCCCATCTCTCACTCACAGCTTCATCTAGAACATCATTTCTGTGCCCTGCCCCCACCGTGCCATCCAAGCCTCAAGGTCATGAATGATGTCTTTGGTTATGATTACAATGGAGTGATAATGAGGTAGGATGTAGTGAGATAAACTTCCTGAGACAAACAGATGTTCTCTGAGACTCTGATTCTTAAAACTAAGAAATTACCAATTAAATAGTTTGACATATGGGTTTAAGAGCATGTTTCCATTTTTGAAAAAGTTCTAATAGTTTTATCTTCTAGAGCTTCAGAGCATGTTTTATTATATCCCTACATCCTTAAGTTGTCCATTATCTATATAGCAAATAAAATGATTTTCAACAGCAAGTAGTGTTCACCTGGAAAATATTTCACAGAGTAACACAGATCTCACAAATAAAACATATTCCATTTATAATACAAAAACACATTTACTAATATTACCATAGTCCTAAATAATCCATTAAATTCTCTTCTCTAATTGAAGTCTGATCTCTTTTTCAGACTCTTTAACATTTGCTTTATAGGGTAATGCTGACATTGATAGCTGCCAGAATCTGGCTCTGAGTCTCAGGAAGTCACACAGACACCCAGTGTTCCAGGGACCAACCATGTTATACGCAAATAGTTCAGCATCTCTGAGAGCAGAAATACCAAAATTAATTGCTAATGGTAGTATGTGCATTTCAAGGTATAAAGTTTATGTTGAAGCCACACTTATGGGGTATATGTATATTTAGCAGATGTATGTTTGCCAATTTGTTTATCTTCTGTAACCTGCTCTGCACTTCCATCCATGACCCCCATGAAGCGCTCTCCTTTGTAAGATGCTCTTTACCCCCATCTGTGACATCCCCATGGAGCTCCTTCTTTGACCCACTCAACATGTCTGCCTTGTGCTGCCCACCATGTAGACCAACATTTCATGCTACTTGTCTATTTGTTACGAAGTTCCTTCTCCCAAACCCGACATCCTTTAATTATCCCCTACACTAGATTTTTAAGATTTGAACCAAGCACATTTCAGTGTCTTGTGTCTAAAATCAAGTACCATTTGGGGGAAACCAGAGCAACATGCATGATCGTTTGTGAGCGTGGGACACACTGTCTTACTCTAGTTTTTAGGATGTTGTCTGCTCAGTTCTGGCTTAATACTTCATTTCTAAATTGCAAATTGTATACGGATTAGCTGAAAGTTTTAGGCTCTTCTCAAGTGGTGGCTTCCTGGGGCCTGAGAACACAACAAGATTTGCATCATCTTGCAGGTAGAGCTCAGAAGCTTGTCCAGAACCAAGAGCTTATTTGTGAGGTGCTTCTGCAGTGCTGCCTTTTCTTCTAAGTCAGGCTGAAGATGGAATCAGCAGGATCTCACATTAGCAATAGGAGCCCAATACCAGCAGTGCTGTGTTTCAGTCCTCTCCAGGATGAAGGGAATATTTTATCCTTATCTGTAGATTTTAGGAGCAGAAATTTAGGAGCACTAAATTTTTGAAACCTTTAAATTGGGTCTCAAAATCCATTAAAACCAACTACAACTCTTTCAAACTTCCTTAACTAATTAGTTATATAATTAAAAAGGAGGGAGAAAGTATTTAATGTCATAAATTTTTAGTAAAATGTAACCTAGAATTTCAAGCATTCCAGCTCTCTGCTTACAGAACAATTTGTTTGTAAAGGATTTAGAAATAGTTACATTGAAACATTCTATCTTTATAATACCTTGAAATACTGGCCTTAGGAGATGGAAGGAAGGATCCTTTATTGAAGTTAACATATTTTCTTCAATTTTCTTCACAGCTCCTGACTCTTTGTTAATCGTGTTCTTCTATCCTTGTCTCTCCCATAGACACAGTGTTTTGCTATTTGGGGGGGGGGAGGTGGGGGTGGGGGTTCTGGTGTCATTTCACCAACCACTTAGTAAAACTAGTTTCTCTCACAAAGAAGCAACCACAAATCAAAGTTCAAATCTGTGGCACTTTACCTGTGCTCCTTACGTCTGAACTTGGGCCTGATAATCCTGAGCACCCACTATAACCATGGGGACGAGCAAGAGGGGGTGAGGACTGAGTCACTGTCATAAAAGATAAAAGAGACAAAGCAACTTGGACACTGACTTTCATTTGAAAATTATCAGTCTGCAGCTGGTTCTTATCTAAGTTGCCGTTGACCAATTATCAAGCTTGGATTTTTTCTGTTTTTATATGTTTCACTATTGGGGAAACTCATTAACCTCTTTGCTGCTGAAAACACAACTTTGAGAATTACTAGGGAAAATATTATTCTAGATTTCAACAGTGTAGGTAAAGAAGTCAACAAAATTTGAAATAGAATGTATTCTGCTAAATCACCATCTCCACTGAAATATCCCAAAGCTGAGGGTATCACATGATTAGGACACAACATGTAGAGCTCGGTGCTGGGCCCTGACTCGTCTCCATCCCACCGTCACAGGCAGTCACCAACCCCGCAGTGGGTGCTGGAGCCCACATTGGCATCTCTCCCAAGCCCACCACAGTGGCCACACACCAGTGGCCCAGAACTGGTCGTGGGAGGATAAGCTACACGTTGGGTGTTGGCGAACACTACAAACCAGGGTGCTTTATTCCTGGAAATTCAGTTGTGTTGCCAGAAAAACCACCACTGTCACTCATTCTAGGATTTGTAGTGGGAAGAAATGTCCAGTTCCTGGAGTCACTGAACACAGAAAAGAGAAAAACCCAGGCTCGCCCCACGCATTTCTTAGGTGTTAATACCCTGGATTGTGCCTTTCTGCCTGAAAAATGTGAGAATCACAAGTTGTCCCATAAACTACTGAGGAATTATTTAATTGTCTCTAATGGAAAATTACTAGACAGACGCTTCTCCAGGGGGTGATCCCAGGCTGCTCCATCCCGTTGGCCACCCCTGGCGGCCTCAATCTCGAGGTCCAGAATGGCCGTGCCCAGGTCTGAGCAGGAGGACAGAGGGAGGC
>PVKY010011135.1:0-12188 GCA_004027775.1 Bradypus variegatus
AGCTTCCTAAACTTGATTGAGATGTTCTTTGAATCCTAGTAGACAGTACATTTTTGTTACTCCTCTACAAGTGTTTGAAAGAATATATGTTACCGTTAGAAATAATTTAAACATTTGTATTAGATCCAGTGTGTAGTTTGCTATTCAAATACAGCATTTCTCTTCTCTTTTTTTCCCATAATCTTTCTATTTTTGAGAAAACCATACTAAAATTGTGGATTTGCCATTCATTTCATTCTATAAACATAGTTAAGCTCCTATCCTTTGATGAAACATACATAAGCCATTGAGAGCAGACAGTGTGCAGCTGGACACCTTGGTTTGAATCCTGGTTCTGCTACCTACTAGCTGTGTAACATTGAGCACGGTATTTAGCCTCTCTGTGCCCCAGTTTCTATGTCTAAAATGTGGATAAAAGTAGTACCTGCTTCATGTGTTTGTTGTGAGTATTAAATGAATTAATACATGTAAAGTCCTAGAACAATGCCTTTATAAACTAAAAACTTAGTAAATGTTTTCTATCTTTTATGACAGATTGTATATTAAGTCCTTGGAGATATAATGATGAGAGAGAGAATAAAAGATAACATCTAAGACTTCATGGAACTTATCTTCTAGTGGAGGATTCAGACTTTTTATCAAATAATCACTCAGTTAAGTGTATAATTATAGCTGCAACAAGTGCAATAAAGGAGAGAACACAGTAACATAACAGCAAATATAACAATGGGACTGATCTATTTTGAAAGGTTAGAGAAGGTTTCCAGGAGGAAGTAATATTTGGGCTGATGAGAATAAAACTATGACTTTAGAATAAAGGAGGATTTCTTAAATAAGACACAATAAATATAATCCAAAAAAAATGTGTTAAAATTTAAAGTTAAGAAACACCATAAACAAAATGAAAAGACAAATCAAAGACTGGAAGAACATGTCTGTAATACATATGACTGACAAAAGAT
This sequence comes from Bradypus variegatus, assembly GCA_004027775.1. Lineage (NCBI taxonomy): Eukaryota > Metazoa > Chordata > Mammalia > Pilosa > Bradypodidae > Bradypus > Bradypus variegatus. Next base: position 963 of record PVKY010011135.1, read on the forward strand.
TATATATCAAGGATTATATCAAAATTTATAAAGAAATTCTACAAACCAATAAGAAAAAGCCAAAAATGATAACAGATGTGTGGAGAGATGACATGACTAAATAATTCATATTATTTACATTTCCATTCAACTGGAGAGATGACATGACTAAATTCACATTATTCACATTTCCTTTCAACTGGAATGGCCAATAGACACACGTAAAGATGTTAAATGTCATTAGTAATCAGAGAAACACAAAATAAGATAACATTGAGATAGTATTTTACATCTGTTCTATTGGCAATAATTTTAAAGTCTAACAATATCAAGAACTGGCAATGGAAACTCTGACACACATAAGTGTGAAGGTAAACTGATAAAACATATCTAGTAAAACCAAACATACATACAAGGTTTGACTCAGAATTCTTTTTACTCCTATGTACATACTCTAGAACTGGTGCTTCCTAACTTTTTAACATCATGTCCCACTCTGGATTTTATCGTTGTACCCAATCTGCGTATCTCTATATTGTAATAGGGGACATTTAACTCATTTACATATATTATTATTACTATATGGTTGGATGCATTTCTACAATCTTATTTTATGTTTTCTATTTACCCTACTTTATCTTTGTTAGTTTTTCTTCTTTATTTCTTTCCTTTTTTGTCCCCATTTGTTTAATTGATATCAAGTTCTTTGAACATTTTTCCTTCAGTAGTTTGGACATTATAAATCCTATTTCTATTTTTCTGGTAGCTATCTTTAAATTTTAACACATGTTTAAATGTGTATTTTTCTATGAACATCTAGTGTTTATCAATATCTCTATACTTTCCCTGAGAAGTTATCTATTGATTTGATGAAATTCCAGCCTTAACCTGCTTTCAATCTCCCCACACTCGTCTCAGCCTAAAACAATGTTGAGATCAACATATCAACTTTTTAGATTTACCTATTAATTTTACAAGTTTATCACTTTCTTGTTTATCACTTCAGTTCATTTCTCTTTTTGCTACAAATACTTGAGTATATTTGCTGAGAGAGACTCTGTGGGTGATAATCTTTCAAGTCCTTGCATGTTAGTGATTTTATTTTGCCCTTCAACTTCAAGGCTAGATTGTCTCAGCATAAACTTGCAGTTCTCTTACAGTCATATTCTATTTCTGTAGTGGAAAATCCAGTGAATTACCCTACATTACTACCTTTTTGGTCTACTGATTTTTTTCCTTAGATTTATTTCAGTTAAGCAAATATTTGCTGAGTCCCTCTTGCACGCCGAGCACTTGTCTAGGCACTGGGGATACAAGAATGACTAAGACACATGTCTGTACTCAATTTGCTGGGTTCACTCTCAATAAATGTACCTGTTATTCCTGTACTTCACTCCAATGGTCAAGAAGGCGACCTCCCTCAGGGTAGCCAGTGCCCAAGCTGGTCAATGACAGACGGCGTGGGCTAATGTAAAAACAAAATTGGCGGATCCAATTTTCCTTCTTGTGCATCTGAATGAGGAAATGCTCAAAAAATAATGCTGCCTACTCTTGGGCCATCTGCCCACTAAGGACAGAGCTTAGGACATCTGGTGCCTTCTGATAAATGTTCTGACTCAGCTCTAACTGACAAACCACATCTTTCTCCCTACCACTTTCTGAGTGATGACACTTGAAAGAGGAAAGACAGGCTTCCTGGCAAAGCAATTCCCTGAAGAAAGAAAGTAGTCTGGAGAAACATTTATTAAATTCCCTGGGGAACTTTTAAAACAAATATACATGTCTGGGTCCTTACCCTCAGAAAATAGGATTGACCTCCTGAGAAGGGGTAACATATTTTGAAAAAGTCCTGCAGGAAATTATCATACATTTTATGCATGACCAACTTGCCACCTCAGAATTGAAAAACACTGATATTATCCAACCCTTTCATTTTATAGATGGAGATAAGCTGAACCAGAAAGGAAAAGTGATTGATTTCTCTAAAGTCACACAGTTAGTTACTAGCACAGCCAAGATGAGACTCAAGGACACTTGATTCTAACTTAGACAAGTGCTTCTTCTGACATTACCATAATCATTATCATCATTATCCTCTTTGTAAAACATTCTACTGGCCACTTGATCTAAAATTATTTATCTCCATTTTCTCATTCCCTGTTCATGTTCCCAAACTTTACATTCTGTACCCAAAGACTCAGGATCTGTTATCAGCAAGTTCCCGTATATTTTTGTCCTTTTATTTGTAAGGTCTTTCTTTAGCTTGCCCTAATGAAAATATGACTGTCCCCTGCAAATGCCACTTCATCTGTGGCTGCTCAAGTGGAGGCCACTCCTTCCAATCCCAGTATTCTTATACCAGAGGTGGAGTAAGTTTCCTACGGTACTCTCAATTTAATTCCCTCTTGCCTTTCAAAAACCCATATCCTTTGAAACTCATGCCATCAGATTTTACCACCTGCCACCCCTACTTGCTATTGTTATTATCACCCCACTCTCCTTCATTCTTCCATGTCTTTGCCCCTCTACTCTGGTATCTACACTTGGTGACTTCACAACCTTGTAGAATAGTGACCCATTCAATATTCGCTTTCTGAGTTCCCTGACCTCACCTCCAATCTCTGCTTCATACTCTCATGCTCGTGCCCCTAACCCTGCCATCATCAATAACTATACCACTTCCAAAGTACGAATTTTAATTATCCCACTCTCCAATATCAATCCATTGACCCTACCACCTTTACACTATTTTTCCTTAACATCCTCATTTGCCCCTTTATTCTGCTCAATTCCATGGTCTACCGTTATAATGACTACTCTGTCAGTTCTCACATTTTTCTTGCCTTTCTCTCTTTCTGTCAAACTCATCCAGCAAGACCCCATTCAAGGTTAAATCCAGATCCACAAATTTGTGACTACACTTGAGATGCTGAATGTGTGGCAGAAAACACAAAGATGTTTTGCCTTAAACACGTTACTGCACTCTGGAAGCAGGCACCCAGTACACCTGGCAGTTTTCCAATACTTTCCTAATGTGCTCACTTTTCTCTTCTGTGAAAAGATTGTTTCACACCTTCTCCTCCCTCCTCAAACCTTGTATATGGCTCCTTAACCAAGGTTCCCCCGAATGCTGAAACTGAGACACAGGCTTACCTGCAGGTAATTTATATGGGAGGTGTGTTAGTCAGGGTTCTCCAGAGAAACAGACCCAACAGAATATACATATATGTAAATATTAACAGACTTATTGTAGGAATTGGCTCACATACTGTAGGGATTGGCAAGTCCAAATTCTGTAGGGCAGTCCACAAGTTGGAAACTCCTTTGAAGGTGACACAATTCCCCAGAAGCAGGCTGACTGAAGATTTCTGACTGTTGAAATCTTAATTGTCAGTTTAAGGTCTCCAAATTGAAGGATGGGGAGACTTCTCTCATTGCTGAAGGTAATCTCCTTTGTTGATTGTAGATGTAATCAACCATGATGCAATCAACTAACTGATGATTTAAACCCATGATATACCCTCACAGTTAATAATCAGGCCTGTGCTTGCTTGACCAACAACTGGACACCATATCCTGACCAAGCTGACATGTAAACTTAACCATCATAAGAGGAGATCGCAGGGATCGACAGAGAGGACACAAAGAGTGAAATGGGAAAAATGGTAAAGGCAAAAATGCATGACTGAGTTGGCTACATCTATGGGCAAGAGAGGATCAATTCTGCAGGAACTTTTGCAGAGCTTGACTGGCTGCATCTCAGATTCCTCCACCTAGATAATGAAAACACAAGCATTTTCCATAGGCTCCCCTCTTCCATTGCTCAAGTGTGGACCCTCAGCACTACCTCCTTCCATCTCTGGGTTGTCCTGGGTGAGTGTCCAGTGAATTCTGTGGGCCTTCTACACAGCAGCAGCAAAGTCCTAGGGCAGGCCCTGTTCCATTGCTGTTGAGAAGAGCTGGTTGGAAGCCTATGCAGAACTGGTCATTGCAGCGGCTGGTAGGATAGGGAGTGAGACTGACATGATTTGAAGTGGGGCACAAGAGTTGTCCCTTGCAGCTCTCACATCTATCATGACTCCAATCTGAGAAAGTCCCCTTCAAGGCTGCAACCTCTGCTGGGACTTAATGCAAGAGGGTGAGTGCAACAGGCTCCGGTTCCCCTGCCCCTGCAGATCCCAAGGCCATAACTGATTTTCATCATCTCCCTTTTCTATCACCCATTCTCCACTTCCCTCATCCTTAGCCAACCCTTGGCAGATCAAAGTTGCTTGTTTTGTGCAGTGACAAAAACTGTATCCCCAAAAGAGGACTGATCCCTTATTTGCCTTGTCCCTATCACCTCACGGCAGCTAAATTGTCCATTCACTATCGCTATTGGGCAACAAAGCTCCGAGAGTCACACCTGAGATCCTTGTGGTCTGACCAGCAGCATGACAGTAGTGGGGGCCTGGGACAACACTAGAGTCCGAGGGCACTGGCCCCAGGGGGAAGGTAAAAGAGATGGTTCAAAATTTTAAGGGGTGTGAGGGGTGCCAAGAACTTTGCCCATTAACTTCACCAAGAAGGGCCTATCCTTCATTGAGGACCTACTGTGCACCAGGTGATTTAGGTGACTTTTGCTGCTTTCTTGTGAGAGTGGTATCGCTACCTCCGTTTTAACAAAGGGAAACTGAAGTTCAGAAAAAGGGAACGCAGCTGCTGAGCCAAGGCCCTTCTCAGCCCTACAAGCTGCCTCCACCTGGGGACAGTGAGGTTTCTGAGGGGACAGGTGAGAACACTCCTTCCAGGACCCAGAGAGCACAACCTGATTAAACTTGTGTGTAAAATACATAAAGGATTGTGTACAAAGACACCCTCAGGGAATTAGATTGGAAAAGCCCCCTGCAGCCTCCTTCCCTCCCTCCTTTCTTTGCTGAGGGTCTGTTTTTTCTCACACTTTCATTGTGGGAGTGAGGTCTGTTGGGCAGACCAAGAAGTGTGATTCTTCCAAACCCCTCCAGGAAGCACGCCTTTCTCCTTCGCGTCTTTGCATGATGGCCTTCTCTTCCCACTAGAGTCCCTGACCATCCGCGTGAACACACCACCAAGGAGGTCACCTTCCCCAGGGGTGGCTGGGTCACGGCGGCGGCAGCAGCCCTGCCCTGGGCTCCGAGCCGGCGGCAAGCGAGGGCCGTGGCCGCCTCCTTTCTCTCCGGAAACTTCGGGCCTCTGCTGGGAGCAGCGACACCACCGCAATGACAGTGTGCAGGCAGCGGGCGGGGAAGGGCGCGGTCGGGACCCAGATTAGAGACTCCGGCTCCCATCAAGGAGAGTCAGGGAGTCCGCCAAGCCCCCGGAGTGTGCCGCTCCCGCTTGAAAGCACCGGCGGCTGTGGCAAGAGCAATCGGATGCAGGGGACCTAAATCTGGAGACTTCAGAGAAGGCAGCAGCACACCAGGAGGACAAGCTGTGGGGGGAAGGAGCCGCCGCCAGGCCTGATTGCGCCGGCTCGTTGGAGCCGCTCAGGAATAGACTGAGCGGATTTCAGACGCGCCACCGGGGGGAAGCCTGTGCGCCTGCGGAGGGCGCTGTGGAGCGGGCCCTTCCCGTCCCCTTCCCCACAGTGGCCGCGCTTCTGGGAGTGCATCTCGGCCCCCCCTCCCTGACTCCACCCCTCCTCGAGTCTCATTCTTGTACCTGTTTGCTGACTCCCAATGTCACTGTCTTTCTAGATGGGAGCCAGAATAACACCCTGATCAGCTCCGGCATCCGCATCCCTGAGGTGTTAAGAGGAAAACAGCGTGCGCCTTCTGTGCCCAGGCATGGCGCCAGGAGTTTCGGTGTGACAAGATGTGGAAGAACACAGGGCTCCGAGACCAGGCTTGGCGCCAGACGACCTGGTTCCCGTCTTGGCTCTGCCACTTACTGGCTCTAAGACTGTGTTCAAGTCACTTAACTTCTCTCTGCCTCAGTTTCCTCATCAGTGAAACAGGGATGACCTTGATGATGGGGATGATGATATTTCCTTTCTCCTCCTAGGGTTGTTGTATGGATAAAATGAACTAATTAATATGTGGGGAGGCCCTAGAGAGGTGCTTGGTGCAAATCTGATGTGTGTTTTGCATCATTTCATTTACTCCTCAGAACAGTGTGTGATTTGTCACATTTGACAGGTGGGAAAAGCTGAGGCTCCAAAGTGAACAGACACTTGCCACATCTGGGAGGAGCTGAGATTTGCAGCCTAAATGTTGTGACTCCAAGGCCCGTGCCCTTTTCCATCTCTCAAATTCAGAGGCACAGACAGACAGACAGGCAGGCAAGTAGGCAGGCAGGGGTACCCCTGCTGTGGTGCTACTGCTGGATTGGCCCTGGGACCCTGCCAGAAACATGGATTCCAATTGGTGCTACTTTACTTTTAGGTCTACTCAGCATCCTGGAACCAGACCAGGGTCAGGAGCCAGAACTCCTGCTACAGAATGAGAGGCCTGGTTCCAAATTAGATGGGTACAAGAGTAGAGACAGGGGTGCTCTTCCCAGCCCTTTCCCTTCTCCCTTCTCCACAATCAGAGCCTCATTCTCCTCTGGCCACCTGCCCAGTAGCCACAGGCTCTATAGGCGAAAGATTCTTCTCCGCCTCCCATAATGTGGGGCACTGTGTGGCTGGTAATAAAGCAGGAGTTGCAACCTGATTTGAGAATCATCACCATCCTTTCCTCTTTCTTCCTCTGGCTGCTGAGATAAAGCTCTCCACCTTGGCCTTCTCACAGCTCTGTTTCTGGGCAGAAGCCAAGGTGAGGCGTGGAGGTGTGGGGTTGGACACCGTGCAAAGACTCCAACCCCATTCTCCAAGTCCTCCCAGTCCTTCCCCTTCTCCTCAGTTTACTTCTTGCAGCTCTGTGCCAAACATTCAATTAACTGCCCTGCTCCTGCCCCCTCCTCACCCAAATAGGTACCAGATGCACCATGTAGACCTTGGACAAAGTGGAAAAGAAAAACTTTACTTAGACAAATCAGCAGAGAAAATATAATTAGGCAGAGCAAACAGAACTGAGAGTGCAGAAGGCAAGCCAACTGTCTAGGAGCCCTCCTGCAACACATTTCCAGGAGCCCCTCAGAAAGCTACCCCCCTTCTAATAGGGGCCATATGGAAGCCCCCTCCCAGCAAAGGGAGACTCTGAGCATAGCAAATCAAGACAGCCACCATGCCAGGGGCTGGGAAGTGGTAGGAGGTGAGTTCGCTTGTGTTCCACTCAAAGGTCTCCAGGAAGGATGTAGGGCCTATTGCTGCTGTAAAAACACAAGAGCTCAGTGCCAGAAAGCAAACAGAAAATTGGCCCAGCTTCTTCCTTATCTCACAATCTAAAACTCTGGCCAGAGCCAGGAATTGCAATCACTGGAAGAGGCAGGGACAAAGACCAGGTTTGCAGTCACTGTCATTGGGAGACCTGTTCCGATCACCAGACTGGAAAACGCAGTTGCCTCCCTGGAGGCTCCCTGATGGCTTATTGGGAGGATCGTGCAGGCCTCAGGGAGCTTTTGCCCACAGGCAAGCACCACAAGCCATTGGCAGTTTGGTCCTGCTGCTCCCTGGGAACAGCGGCTAAGATGCAGTACTCATTCACCCCTCCAACATCACCAATGCTAAAGTGATATTTAAAGAACCCCGTCTTACTCACAGAGCAGTGCAGTGCCAGGAAGCAGTGCTGGGGGCACAGCCTTTGGGATAAGACAGACATTACCTCAAATCCCTGTTCCACCACTTATAAGCTGTGCAACCTTGAACAAATTACTGAACCTCTCTGGGCCTGTTCCCTCGTTTGTAAATGGGAGATAGTAAACCTAAATTTGCTAGAATGATTAAATGAGATGCATGCATGTTTGGTGCTGAGCATATACATAGCACACTGGCAGTGTTCAATAAATGACAGGAGCTTTCTGCTGAGCTGATTAGAAGGACCAAACACCTATAGAAATAGGGAGGTGGGAGAGAAAGGAGTGATGATGAAGAATAAAGCTGTAGCAGAGAGGTGTGAGGAGATGAAAAAGCTACAGTTGAAAAAAACACAGCAAAGTGTCAATAGAACTATGTCATCCACACCCTCTTATAAAAGAGCAGAACTCTGCTAGTTTATTAGCAGGGGAAATGTTCTATTTTAAAAACCAAACCAGCCCCAAGTACTGCAGCTACATGGTGAAAATCATCTCCTAGCTCTGTTTTTTTGCCTTCTCCAAGGCCTTGCATGATACATGAACCTGGCTTCCCACCACTTCCCCAAGCCTTTCACCCACAAGGGCTGCCTTTTGTCTTGCCTACCTCCCTTCCCTTTGTTGCAGAAATGATGTCAGATGGAAGTGGTGAGTTCCGCCTGGAAAGAGGAGTGTCCTGGGGTCCTGCAGGAGACTCAGTTTTGTGGCTCAGTCCCAGGAGCTGGTCTTGCCAGCCCAGAGGTGTGGCTGACCTCTACACTTGGGCCAGAGGTCACTATCTCTGCCCATAGGTATGGCACCCCCTGTTTTAGTTTCCTGGGCTGCTCAAGCAAATATGGCGCACTGGGTTGGCTTAAACAATGGGAATTTATTAGCTCATGATTTTGAGGATAGGAAAAAGTCCAATTCAAGCAGTCATCAAGGCACTGCTTTCTTCCCAAAGATGGGCATTCTAGGGCTGGCTTCTGTCAATCCTTGGTCCTGGGCTTCTCTGTCACATGGCAGTACACATGGTGGCCTCTCCTGTCCTCTATTCTCTGTTGGCTTTTAGCTTCCTGCTTTCCTTGGCTTTTTCCTTCTTTAAAGGACCACAGTAATAGGATTAAGACCCATCCTGATTGAGTTGGGCCTTGACTGGATTAGCCTCAGTAAAAGGTCCTACTTACTATGGGTTCATACCACAGGAATGGTTAAGAGCATGTTTTTATGGGGTACATGGCTCCAAACCACCACACCCCCATACCCTATGAGTGTGGCCCAGCATCTGATGCCTACCCTTCCCCAGAGCTCACCAGAGCTGTAGATCTCGGCACTCACAGGGACAGCTGGAGAGGGAGGCAATGTGGCTGACTTCTGGACAAACCAGGCCATGTGCTGGTATTTTGGGATTTAATTTAACAAAGTGAAGCACTGAATCTCAATCTGAAATTTTAACTTTTAATTAACATTTAATCTTTAAATCCAACTCGAAGCTGCCAATTGAAGTGGCTGGTAAGTAATTCAATCCAGTCGCAGTCAGGGATCCTCTTTCCCAAGCTGTGCTAGGATGTGGGGAGGCTTACCTGGAGTCAGAAAACGGGGGAAGAACCTTCAACTGCCTGAACATTGAGATCGCCTCTCGCCTCTCTGGCCAATCACATCGTGATCCTTTGAAATCTATTGGCTCTTGATTGAGCCAGACTTGCTGTCAGGCAGAGGGCTTTGGGTTCAGCCTGTAGAGATGTACCGTGCAGCCATCGCCTCCAAATTTCACCTCTTCCTTAGGACGTGGCTATCAGATGATAGTGAGGTTACGCTCTCTCCCTCCCTACATTTCCAACATCTTTTGGTCAATAGATAAATCTCCTCCTCATCTCACTCATTGCCCATGTGATTGGCATCTCCCCAAAAGATATGTCCACGTGGAACCTTGGAATATGACCTTATTCTCAGATGTAATTAAGGTAAGGATCTCAAGTTAAGATCATCCTGGATTGGGGTGGGGTTTAAATCCAATGTTTAAATCCAATGACAAGTGCCCTTACAAGAGACAGAAAACACAGATACATGGGGAAGGTGGTCGTATGAAGGGTGGAGGCGGGTCTCGGATCGAGGCAGCTATGAGCCCAGGAGCACCGAGGGCTGCCGACAGCCACCGGGCCTCAGAGCCTCCAGAAGGAACCAGTTCTGATCTCAGATGTCTGTGCTCCACAACTGTGAGAGCATACATTTCTGTTGTTTAAGCCATCAAGTTTGTGGTAATTTGTTATGCCAGCCCTAGGAAACTAATTCAGGCCCTTAGCATCCGTTCTTTCATCACCTTAAGCTCTCACCAAGGGCAGCCTTTTGTCTCCAGTGGTTTCCCCTTTCTGCCCTACAGAAATGCCTGAAGCACAGATATTTTAAGGCTCTCACTCCCTGCTGCAAAGGTGGGGCAAGGGGAGGGACAGCGGATAAATACAGGGGGACACACACAAGCTAAACTCACAATAAATTAACCTGCCTCAGCATTTATGGAACTTTTTTACTAGGAGCAAAGAACTGAGAGCAGTGGGGTATGGGAGGATACGGGCTCAACCAGGAAGTACCTGGGCTGTCTTGGGCTTCCAATGAGGAACACTGAAGGTTGTGGGTTTGCAGTTCTGGTCCAGCAGTGGGTGGCAGTTCATTAATCTCCCAGGATGTCCAAGGCACAGAGCCAGGCAAATCCTCCTGGTTCGGACTTTGCTCATAATTCTTAAAATATGCTGCTTTGAGGAATCTAGGGCCATTGGCCTTGGTGGGAAATTTTCCAGGCAGACAGAGTAGAAGTGAGATTTATGGATAAAGGAGACTATAGCTAAGCCCTGCCCTCCTACTCTTTGTCCTGTCCCTGGGAATTTGTGACTGAGATTGATATTAGGAACAAAATTCTCTGTTACTCTTTCTCTCTCTATGTATCTGTTTCTTTATCTTTCCTTCCTTTTTGTCCTCCCTTTTTTTCTGCACTCTCTCTCCTGCTTATCAAGTCTTCATATTTGTGGATTCATACCTTTAGGAAACTTGATTGAACTTTTCACCAATCTTCTGTGCATCTAAATGATCCTGTGTGGTGGTCACAGGGCAAGGGAATGGGCAAGTCAAGTGAGTTGCTGGAAGGACATGAGGAGATGAGTCAAATATAAACTGGAAGCAGGGACCAGTCCCTGAATGACAGAAGGGCGGCAGGGAGCCCAGCCTCTGCCCTTTGTGTCCGAAGACATCACTGGTATGGCTGAGAGCTGGACAAAAGACAATGGTGTGGCAGCAGGAGCCTCTTCCCACAGAAAGGGCACAAGTTTTGGAATTAGCAGGCCTGAGTTTGAATTGGAGCCTCTTCTCTAGTAGCTGTGTGGACTTAGGAAAGGGGCTCAAACTCTTTGACCTTCTCCCCATAGTTTTCAACCCGTGGGTTTTTCTGTGACAATTGAGAGGCAAAAAGTGTCTAGAGCAGGGTAGAGAGCAAGTCCTCTTGCCCTTCTGTTTGGGTACAAAGTCCAAACTTGCAGGGTCTGGCCACACTTATGCTGCCTCTTCTTTCCTCAAGCCTCCTTGGCTCAG